>SMDT01003046.1:0-305694 GCA_005392925.1 Aquilaria sinensis | reverse complement strand
AGATATAGGGAAATGAGATTTGATTTGTCGCAGCTCAAGGAGGACCTCGCCTCTAACCAACATGGCTGGAGACACAATATGCAGAGAGTAGCTGGGGTTATGGCTCAGTCAATAAATTGATTTGCTGATTGGTCACAGATGCTGATTTTTGTATGGACTAACAGTTGCGCTGTATGGCTATTAATTTGTGAATAGCCTTTATATTCTTAGAATCTGTTGGGGATGATTCTTTGATGAATTGGAATTTAATTTGTTTATATATATATATATTTGTGTTTTAAAGTTGAAATCTTTTGAAATTCATTCAGGGTACGTGTTTCTTATTTCCCTGTCAAAAACAAGGTTTGCATGGAACGAATCTATTGAATTTTATGGGGTTCATTTGCTTCAAGTGGAATCTTAGGAGCATTTTCATTTAAGTTTACCTCTACTAAACCTTATACATGTCAATTTGTTATTGTGTCAGTGAAGTAAAATTTTTCCTCCTTCAGGACTTCTATGAAGATCTTTTTGAGGAGTTGAGCAAATATGGGGAAATTGAGAGCTTGAATATCTGTGACAATCTGGCTGATCATATGGTAAACAAAATAGTTACATTTTTTTGTGTGATGACATTTGAAATTATATTAGCTCTCATTCAACTTGGCTCTCATTCAACTAGGTTCTAGTTTTTCTGTCATAATACACACCTGTTCATTTTTTTATCTATTATGCTCACATGAGGTTGTTTGGTCAGGTGGGCAATGTATATGTCCAGTTTAGAGAGGAGGAACAAGCAGCTAATGCGTTGAGGAACCTTACTGGAAGATATTATGCTGGTAAGTTTTATACTTATTTTGGCGCCATATAGAGAAATGCTTCTTCTAGTAGATCATGAATGCATGATATGCTCTATTTGCAGGTCGGCCAATCATTGTTGACTTCTCCCCTGTAACGGACTTCCGTGAAGCTACCTGTAGGCAGTATGATGAAAATTCCTGTAATCGTGGAGGATACTGCAACTTCATGCACCTGAAAAGAATCAGCAGGTAAAAAATGATTTCCTGGATTAGCGGTATCGTTCTGTCTGGTCAGAGTAGTTGTTGTTGCTATTCATCGTTGCATTACTTGATCAGGGAGTTGAGCCGGCGATTGTTTGGGAGATCCCGAAGGCATGGTCGAAGTAGAAGCAGAAGCCCATATGGATATCGGAGCTATGAAGAACGCTCGCACAGTCATGCCCACAGCAGAAGATATGATGAGAGGGATCGTTATTATGAAGGTCGGAGCAAAAGGCACCAAAGCACAAGTCCTGGGCATAGGAGAGGACGTAGCAGAAGTCCTGGGGGAAGGCGGAACAGAAGCCCTGTCCGTGAAGGCAGTGAGGAGAGGCGTGCAAAAATTGAACAGTGGAACAGGGAAAGGGAGCAACAGGCAAATGCTAGCAATGCAAATGCTGAGCATGGATACTGAACAAATAACTCTCGTGGTTTGTAAGTATCCGTAGTGATTCTGAGTGTGAAGTGTTACCTGTATTTAGAATGAAATATACCATCCTTCTGCCAAAACATATAAAACACATAAATTTTGTGAATGGAGCTCACAACACATTTTCCACGCTGAGTGTTATGTGTAAACCCATTATTCTATTTTCTGGACAGGAAGGATTTGTTTTTTCTTTTCTGATACATTTGCCTTTCTAGCTTACATTGATAGTGTAACATGGGCGGGAAGTTGGAATTTGATGTTACTTGCGTATGCATAATTTAGTCATTATTTTCTGCCAAATAAAGTTGAGGAAAATGATTGATAACATCTTAATATGAATTGCGAATATCTTATCTGAACCTTGTTTTTTATTTTTTTTCATAAGCACCGTTAACCCCTCTAGTTTCCGCACATTTTTATATTTTTCACTCAGTTGATTATTGCATCCTAGCCTTGAAACAGATCTTAGAGATGTGCTGAGTACTATTGATTTTGGCTATTTTTCTCATGCTCCTTTTAGGCTTTGTTTCATTTTTAATTGTGGATGCATGTGTTTGCTTGCACAGTCAGGTGTACCTTTAACTACTGCACATCAAGGCAATTGAGCATCAATGCCATGCTTCTGAATTGGGTTTTGTTTCCTTAGAACCTTCTCAATTTCCCCCTATTTAAATGTTTCTTGTAAAATGAGAAAGAACTCTTGGCTTATGAAATTTTGTCGAGTTTTGCAGGTTCAGGTATCCCTGCTGCTCAAGACCTAACCATTATTTTAATTGCAGCTTATCATGAAATTCTTTTACAGGATATGCTGTGCACCAAGACAGGGGATGGTAACCTTGGGTCATGTTACAAGAATTGACGAGACAACTTCTCTGCCTACTCTGGATTTTTGAATTCCATTGGTTGGTGTTGTAGCACTATTGTTTGTGGGAACCTGCCAATCATCGATCTCTATTTGCAGGATTTGCTGGTAGCCGTAATATGTTATGTGTGTTGGATTTGTGATATTTTTATCTTTTTTAGCTATGGATGTCTGACTTCTGTGTTAGCTTATTTGGCATAGGACGGTGTTTTGGTTCGTTAGATCAATTAAAGTTCTAGACATTATGGCTAGAAGTATATTTCTCTTAACTATTAACACAGGATGTTTCTAGAGGGCATTTCAGTGTGTCCAGAAACATCATTGGAAGACCAAAATCATCTATAACATTGTCAAGCTCAAATGCTTCTGATTGTGTATGATTGAAAATCGTGGAAGATATGAGACGCATATTTACACGGGAGGATGAGGTCTCTCTTGTAGCTGATTGGGCTTTGAATCATAAAATGCCCGTACGACGTGCTATTGCAAGTTTGCAACCTTACCAACGAAAATGAAAAAGGAAACATGAACGTCTACTTTTGTGCCATAGAACAATTGGAATGAAATGGGCCCTTTTTTTCCTGGGTAATCGGGAGCGTACAGAAAGAATAAGAATAGAAGTAGCAATACAGTGAAGAGACTTGCTATTGGGTTCAACGATGACTGAGTGATGAGTAAATTCCTCTAACTGAATTACAATTTGTTGGGCTATGCGCACCATAATTTACGTACCCTTGAGTGTAGCAAGAACCTGTATACAATCAATTGAAAACGTGATAAATTTGAGATCAAGATGATAAGCTGCTTGTACAACTACAGCAAGAGCGTAAGTTCAGTTTATAATGAGGAAGAACAACCTCAGATCACATATCCATCCTTTTAACTGTGGTGGACCATTAATGTTCATCCAAACCAATATAGCCATCCCCAACTTTGAAGACGTATGCTATGCTCTATCAACAAGGAAGATGATTGGCTTCTGAGGAAGTTCTAATTATTCTTTAGTTGCCCAAGGATGACAAAGAGGATTTAGGATATTAAATAAAAAAGCAGAAGAAAGAACCAGGAAACTGATGTTGAGAGGGGGAAAGTGGACATCGAGGACCATAAGTGTCTATAGAGGTTAGGTGGTTTTGTCAATTAAGTATAAGGTATGGAATCTAATGTGATGGTGAAGCATTTGCCATGTGAAACCTGAAAGGTTAAAGCTACAATTGACTACTTCTAAATGGCTTGGTTTTTGTGGGAGTGCGATGGTGCTCAAACCTGAGCCTGTTGTCTGTGATATGTTCTCTACTGCCAATTCCACTAGAGAGGCGAGGTTATATATCATTGAATTATATAAGTCAAATTTATCATTAGTGTAATAGATATTTGCTTAGAATTAAGTATACTTAACTCGTGCCCTAAGGGCATATAGCACTCTATATAGCACGTACCTAAGAATGTCATAAACAAGGTCATTACAAGAATTGATTATAGTGACTTTAAAGTCAATTTAGACAGCATTTAAGGGAAGGTAAGTGAAGGGGAGGTGAAGCGCTTGTATTGGTTTCCTTCTGATTCGAGGGATGAGGAGTGAGCATTTAAGCACTTGATAGTGACTATACCTAGTAACCAAATAAGGGAGGGACAACAGTAATCCCCTAATTACCACAAGAATAATGTCTAGCAACTAAACTTTGTGGTTTTCAAAATTTTAATTTAGATCTCTCACCACCTTATCCTTTGAAAAAATTATAAAAAAAAATCACTCCCTCTTCCATTTCCTTCTATTAAACAAAGTCTAGGGGTTCATTTGAATTGTTGTCGTCGATGATGTTAATAAATTTGTAAGTTGCCACTAATCTATCTCCACATGGGTGTGAGGAAATCCAAAAGGAAGGGATAAAAAAAGCAATGTGCGAACGTGCCAAAACCCTGCCAATGTTTAGTTGAATTTATAGTTGCCCCTCTTATTTTAAAAAATATTTGTCAGGCCCCTTCAAGTTTTTTAAAACCCACATTTACACCCCCACCATTGTTCGACTTGTAAAACTGCTAACTAAATATTAGAACATCAAAACAAAAAAACTTTATTGATTGGAAGGTCCATATGCCTGGCCAAACAGAAGACCAAATTGATATTTTTCCCAAGTTAGGCAACATAATTGTCCTTAGTAAATTGTTATATTTACCCCTAGTCATTTTAACTTAAGTTGATTAACTCCAAAATGACATATTTTTATTCTTATATTTTTTTTACTCGGAACTAATTTTAATTAAAATCTAATATTATGTAGTTGCAATAATCATTTAACAATACAATTTTTTGTAATTTTACTAAATTTTTATATTTTAAATAATTAAAAACATTCATAAAAATTTAACAATATCATGAAAATTTATTTTCAAATAGATTATTATATCTACTTAATATTGGTTTTCAAAAGAAATTGATTTCAGGTAAAAAAAAAGATGTAAAAGTAAAAATAAATCAATTGACTTAAGTTAAAACGAATCAGCTCTTAGTTAAAAAATTATTATATTCAGTCATTTATGTCTCACTAGATGCTCTTTATCATCAACATTACTTTCTATCTGAACTTTCTAATAACTAATTAGATATTTTTAACACCCAAACTAAATAAAAGAGGTGTACCAATAGGTTTTAGAAAGCCTTAAGGGGATATATTACGTTCCCAAAATAGAAGGGTTAACTACATGTATAACCAAATCTTAGGGTCTTCGAGTAATCTTGAAGAATGAGAAAAAGGCCGACAAGGATCAAACAATGCATCTGTCTTCCCCACTAACGACTAGTGGTGGACAATGGGCCAGCCTGGCCTATGGGGGGCCATGGCAGGGCCTAGGTGATGGCGGCTAGGCATAGGCCGGGTTAGATACAATCCCATGCTGGGTAAATGCAGGTTGGGCTATTTTTTAGTTTTTTAAAAAAGTTGTAATTAAATACAAAAATATTGGAAAAAATTTGTATATGTATTTATTTTGTTAAAAAACACCATCACTTTGCAAATTTTATTAATTAAAACCGTAATGGAACTTGTAATAATTGGAACGTGTCTCACATGAGATAATAGCAAAACGTTCGAAAAGATAAATATTAAAAGAAGAATCGAATTAGGAACTATGTTTGACAGTTTAGTCAGATCAAATACAAACTCAGAGTAAAATTAAAAAGCTAAAAAGGTTCATTTATCATCCTTGGTCAACACCTCATTATCAAATCTTTTAAGAGGTTGGTGTTGCTTTCGTTTCGCAATAAGACCTAAATCACGATTACAAATACAAATCTTAGCTGTGCTCATTTTTTAAAAAATTTTGAGTACAGGAGTTGGTCTGGCTTGGCTGGGCCTAGGTTGGGCCTTCACCGGTTTTGAGCCACCATGCTCGGTTTTTTGTGCCTCCTTCCTTAGGGCCATGTTTGGCCCACCTCAAATCAGAATTCTATCGGTCTAGGCCGAATTCAGGACATAGAAGGACAATGTTTGTGGCCTAAATATCTATTGGTCCCTTAAACTATAGTGAATTAGACAGTTTGTCCCCTGAACTATGATGTAGATGAAATCAAACCTTAAACTTTGACGAATCAATCACTTTAGTCCTTTAACTCAACTTAATCCTCATGTAAGAGCACGTGACCATGACATTATCCATATCCAACAAAACGACAACTCAACTTATTTCAACGTGCACGCCCTTGCCCCCTCCTTCGTTCATCCGGCACCCCATCATCCACACTCTGGCTTCCTTCTCCTGCTTCCTCACCATCACTGCCCTCTCCTACCTATCTTTCACTTTCATTTTCTCTTATCTCCCCCGCTTCGGCCCCGCCACCCCCCCCCCCCCCCGGGGGAAGGGTTCCGTTCACCACCCCATCTCTGCCCTCCACACCCTCTTCCTCCTTTCTTCTCGTGGAGGACTTGGGGACCTAATCGCTAGGTTATATACATGGTAGAAAGTATATAAACCATTGATGAATTGCAGGAGAAGTTGAGGATAGTGAGATTGACATCTGCCGAGGACCAATCCTGAAATCCATGTGAAAAATTAAATCTTGTCCAATTTTTTCCTTTTGGTCCCTTTGTACCTTCTCATGGATGAAGGGAAGATTTGATTTGCGTGATTCTGTGCTAAATTGTTGATTAGTTGATTTTTGGTTTTGTTCAACACATCAAAAAGAGATTTAAAATTCGGTGCAAAATTCCACTGGCCTTTTTTTTCTGTCGCAGAATCGATTAATCTGGGACTCAGTTCCCTTGCTTTTTGCTTCAATTTCCATCATAGTTTTTCTTTCCTCTTGTTCCAGTCAGATCAGGAAGTCACATGTTTTAGTAATTTTCCTTCCTTTTTAAGGATCCAGCTTCAATCGTTGTTGTGATGGATTCGAGCAGGAGAAAAACAGCGATGATGCCAGGCCAAGGAGGAGCTCATCCCATACAAGCAGGTGGGAAGCGTGAATACTAATTTAAGCAGAAAAATTAGCTTGAGCTACGATGATGGGGATTTTTCTAGCAAGAGCTAGAGGCTGCATTGGGCTCAGGGGAAGGCGAGAAATGCTAGAAACAAAAATGAATGAATTGTATGAGGGTGGAGGATATGGTATATCTCCAACACGTTGAGGCTACATTGGGCTCAGTGGCAGATATGGTATACCTCCAACAGGTTGAGGAAGATGAGTTGAAGATAGTGGCTTGGGTGTTGGAGATGAAAGATTAAGGTGAAAACAAGAATAAATAAAAGTTTGAGTGACTATTACATAGTTTTCCCTTTTTGTCAGTGGTCAGATGGCCGTTCCTCATACTAAATTGAGGGGCCAAAATGTCCAATTCTTAATAGTTTAAGGGGTGTGTTATCAGCTTTATAGTTCAGGGACAAACTGTCCAAGTCATTATAATTCAAAGGACAATTGGCATTTAAGAGCCTATTATTAGGACCGATGTGACGAGCTGATATCTTGTCTTTTTCATAAACGGTAGTACGAGACCTTTGTCTCGGCGATTTGAATTTGGGGGGCAATGTGATTGGATCGATTAACCAGTAGTTGCAAGTACCGACTTGCAACCAATCCTTGTAAATAATTCTGCTGCGAACTCCAGACATAAAGAGTAGAGACAAGCAGAGGCCAAAAATCAGCCGTAGTTCTACTCGCAAGGCTAGGAGCAGCAGAGAGAACTAAGCAGAGCTGACCATGACTTCAAGAGAGCAAATACATTTACCACTCAAGGGTGAGGGGTAATGAACCAAGGAACAACCCGTCCTAGACAACGGCCCCTTTAATAGCATCAGTACCGAACAAACCTCCCCTGTTGGACTCGTTTTGCGCAGCTCTAATCAAAGTCGCTTACAAAGAAATAATGGCACTCGAATCCAACTTTAATAAATAGGTATTGTTTCAGGACCAGTCTACCAGACAGAATAGTTTCTCTAACTCTTAACTGAAACAGCAAGAGTAAGCACTCACTGTGAAAACTGAAGAGTGATTCACGATTTTAACGATCAGAAAACAAAAACATTGGCCTCACAAGACCCCTACATCCCAATGGCCCAGCATAAGCAAAAGTACGTTACTTCCATTCATTGACTACACCAGGTAAACGCATCCCAAACATCAAACAGTTACAGTAACCTTGAGATGATATCCAAATTAAACGACTGGATCCACAACGAATCTAACACTTCATAACAATAGCAGACCTAGCCAACCATGTCTCTCACTTAAGTAATCATATACTAGATAAAAACAAGGCATAAACATGCCCCCGTCACTCCCATCAAAAATTAATGTGCTGCAACACAGCATGCGTTAACGGATAGCTCTCACTTGTGCTTTGCTTTTGTGTGAGACTGAAGAGCGTTCTCCGAGTTGAATGTCCTATTCAGAATAAATGAAAAAGTTAGTCAGTCAGACTATTAACTTAGTCCAGGAATAGCTGGTAAGCAAACAATTTACTTGGAACAGGATTTGCATGAGAACTGGCCGCCAGATTGCGGGGACTTGGCAGGAGCTTTTCCTGTCTGCTTTGCTGGGTGAGGAGTAGCAGTATGACCACCTTTCTTGACATCTGGCATCAAATCACACAGGAAATATATACATAATGGAGAACATGGAACACATCAATAAAAAACACTGAAGACCAATCAGTTGTGGAAAATTTATTGTTTTTCTTCTCTGAACTTTTCTTCAATAAATACATGTTAAAACCACAAGGTATAATATGTCATAGACTTCAATATCTCTTTCCAGTTTCCCAGTGGATCAAACAAAAGCAGATCCCAAGATCCAAGAAAGAAATCTCCTCAACCTAAAAATAAAGATTCCAAAACCCATTAAGAATTAACATGCAACTATCCCATTGGAAAAAAATCAATTTCAAGGACCATCGAGACCATAATATAAAGTATGGGAAACCTCTATTTTTTCCCACGTAGTTACTCTTTTAACAATCAACTAATTCCATAAAATATTTTTTCCCCAATGTGACAAAAAAATATAGTTATACCATAACATAAAGTATGGGAAACCTCTATTTTTTTCCCATGTAGTTACTCTTTTAACAAGCAACTAATTCCATAAAATATTTTTTCCCCAGTGTGGCAAAAAACTATAGTTATACCTGTTTTCTGAGCTCCATCTGCTTTTGCCTTCTTGCTGGGGATAGGAGTCGCTGATGCAGAATCCTTGGATCTTTTCTTCCCTGAAGCAACCTATGGAGAAGGAAAAAGAGAAAGAAAAATTAAACAGAAAACCAGAAGTGCAATGATCCTGGCAAAACTAATCAGAAACTCTTCAAAATTTTCCTTCTAATGGATTTAATTAGCTTAAAAATTGTAACTGTTTACCTGTTTAGGAGTCTCTTCATCATCCTCATCTGAACTTTCTTCAGACTACCAACCAAACGTGTAGTAAAATGAACACGATAATTAGCATATCGAGAAGTTAAAAACAGAAACTCAAGCATATATTGCACTAAGTAGAATCAACAAATTCTAGCAATTGAAAACATACAGTACAAAAAAATTAATGACTGCCTTGATTCCTAGGTAACTATAAATTACCCATCAAGGAGAAAGAGAAAAGCTAAAAACATCTGGAGAAAAAACTAGCATTATTACTGCACAGTATGTCATAAACTTAGCTGACTAGATTCATAGTTCACACATCCAATCCTATTCTAGAATACTAACAGTTCCAAAGATTACGTACATGACATAGAACATTAAAAGTTACCTCATCAGAACCTCCCTTGAGCTCATCTTCATCTCCTGACTCCATATCGTCATCAGATCCACTCTCACTGTCACCCTCATCATCATCGTCATCGTCCTCGTCCTCATCATTCCCAGGTTTCTTATCCTTCTTTGGTTCCACAGCCATAACCTTTTGACTTGCCACAGGGTCTGCCTTCACGGTTACAGCATTAGCCTTATCAGCTGGCTTCGGCTTACCTAGTATAGGAGGACTATTAATGAAGAAACATATCAAAAAAAGACCTACAAAATGCAAAGGGCTCTTACCATTTTCTGCAGCAGTCACAGGAATTTCCTCTTCTTCACTATCGTCATCAGAATCTGTAAATTTATTTGAGTTCATTAAAGTTTACACAAAAATTTAAGAAAATAAAGCAAATAAAATTTCTTCAAGACTCACAAGAAAACTCTGAAGTCCCCAAAGTAGGCCAAAGACAAGTCAAGGAATCCAGAACAACAGAACAACACTTGAACTTGAAAGGGAGGTGATGACAGAAAGAAACTCAAATGCTCCAACTTTTAGGAACGCCTATAAACTGATTTCACTGCCTTATAAAAGGTGTCAAATAAATTGCATGAGATAATATATATACAGTCACACGCATCCTCAAAAGATTACATGCAAAATCTACACCAAAGGTTTACAAAGCTGAAGCAACTAATGCTATAAAACTTGGAAGACAAAATAATAATTTAAGAAATAGCAAAGCGGACTAAAAGGATATTCTTCAGCAACAGCTGTGTACCCCAGTAAATATACACTTCCATTCTTCCAGTTATGAGAAACCTCAAACGCTTCATCAAAAACGAGGTCAAATGGTATCTGAGGGAAATTCTCTGAGGAGAGAGTTCCAAGCAAAAGCTTCTGTCCCTTGGCAGTCACATACAGAGGCACTGAATCATTTCCTTTGTTCTTTGACTCACCTAGTGATGCCTAAAATACAAGCATGACCATCATTAGAAAAACAAATTACTAACAAATTTTGCAGTAACCAATGTAAGATCCCAACAGGCCAAAACGTGTAATTTCCAACCTGGGAAAGATGGATAAAATGTCCCTCCTCTGGTACTACCTTAAGAGGCTTTCCAGCCTTGACTTCAACACCTAGTGATAACACCAACATAATCATCAACAAACAAAAGTATAACATCAAATGTAGTCATTTTCTGAAGGCATGAAACTTTAATATACTAAGGGAGAAGAAACTCCTTGGAGCGCATTCAGCAGTAATACTACTCAAGTCCCAGTATGAATACATATTTTAGTTTATGTTTTGCATACCAGGCTTGATAGAAATGCACATACAGTTGACAGGTAGACGCTAATGGTAAGGCCTGATGCTTATATGCGAAGCAATTAGTTACGGTCAACCAATCAACATTCATTAGGATAAAATGGACGAGAATCAATACCCAGATAGGAAAAAACTACATCTATATGAAAAATAACGGAATACCATCCTGCTCAACACGTATTAACAACCTCGAAGCAATACAACCACAAACGGGTTCAGCAAACACACAAGCGCGCAAACACATGGCAGACACCAACTAAATGTGCACGGGAGGGAAAACTAGCAAGACATAAACGTTCTTATTCAGACAACAAGAAGACAGGAAATGTCGTAACAGAAGTATGTGATTTTGAGCCATCCGATGTTCGGTGAAAGCGAACATCCTGTTGTTTCACCCAAATACTCTTTCCCAGCAGAATAATTTTCAAACTCCACCAAAAAAAACCACAAAAAACAAGGCGAAAAGAAGGAGAAGAAATGTACGAAAACATCCCACCAAATACTTTCCAGGAAATGAAACGAAACCATCGTTCACGATAAACGAAACTCAAAACTAGCGAACGAGATCACTCACCCCAAAACTCCATTGGCGAGGCTCTAGGAGAGGGTGGCTAGGGTTTTTTGGAGGTAGGGTTTAGACGCGAAGCACGGAACGCAAGAGCGAGGCGTGCGATTTAGGGGGAAATGAAGTGAATTTATAAACGAGTTGCCGCAAAATCTTTATTTTAACGTTTTCCAATGTTTTGGGCCTGCTAGGGTTTCTTTAAATGGGCTACGGGTAACAAGGAACTAGGCCTTTTGGGCCTGCTTCAGCTGGATATTTCCATTCTAGACTTAGCCTTGTTTGTTGATAGAAATATTAAAAAATACTCTACTCTGCCATGCTCAAACTTGAACCCAACCTTAAAATTATGAAAAGAGTATAAGTTTGACTTATCTTACCTGACCTTATCCGCATTTTTTTTAATTAATATATTTATATTCAAAATATGATTTTATTTCAAAAATAAATATATATGTAAATATAAAAAAAAAAAAGAAAATCTAAAAAAATCAAACATATGACTTAAAATGGATAAATGGGTAATACCCACGTACCCACGAAGCAGATACTACTTAAACCTAACTACTTGAGAGGAAAATTTAAGATTAGCTATACCTAGCACAAACCAGGCACGTTAGCATCCTTATTTGTTGGAGTTCGCTTGCTATCGTCTTTTTTCAATTCGATGTTGAGAAAGAGATCAAGCAAAAGTGCACGACCTTGAACATTAACCTTACACATGTGAATATAACATGTAGACTCAACTTCAAAGCTTCATTGTAGAATATAACACGCAGATAGGTGGCTCTTGTACATATTCACCAATGGTTGTGTTATGGTTATAGTCTATTGCCCTTAACATCTGTAATTGATGGGCGGTTAGCCTCATGAAAATTCAATAATCCTTGATTTGTATAGTTGTAATATATTGTCACTCCATATATTTTTAGATATGAGTAAATATAGTTAATAAAATCATATTTATGTACATGCATGAACTATTTTCTATGTACAACAAATGACGTTCTAATACTTACAAAATTAGAATTTTGGATTATCAAACCTGTTTTGATACGTAAAATGGTCAATCGTATGATAAAGTTATACACAAATTGTGTTACTTAACACAATGACACCACCTCTATTCATCTGAAAATTGAATAATGAAGACACCTGTAATTAAACTTTTCACACCATTAATTTGAAAAACATGTTATTATAAAATCATTGGGTAAAATTTATTGGGAGTCTTTTAGCTTATTTTTTTTAGTCTAAAATGAGTATCCTATCTTAAGGTTATCATATTGAAGTATCATACCTCATTTATCATGTCCCAATTGGGTCAATTTAAGTTAGATGAAAATTGCAAATGTGGCATTAATTATCATTAAATTAAAATTAAAATTAAAATTTTAGTCCTTAAACGTTTGAAATAACTCTAAATCTTCTAAACCTCCTAAATTGCAAGAACTACCCCAAACTTTTAAACTTACTCTGTCCAACCACAAATACATGGAAGAATTGAAACTTGTTGAAGAAATCACTTTCAAAGGCAACATAGCCAAAACTATCTTCACCAACCCAGCAGTGTCGCCACCAACGTAGATAACAGCAACCATCGTCTTCCGCCTCAAGAGTCCTAGCAAGGCTTGAGACTCAATATAATCAAAGACAATTTTGTGGGACATTCGACACTCAATTGGATTAAAGGCCAATCTCATGAAGACTAATTGACAACAAGAGAGAAATGAGAGGGAAAGGTCGAGAAGAAACCAAAAGGTGGAGGTATAGGTGATCAGTATTTGGTTCAAACTGAAAAAAATCAAAAAACTGGAATGATTGAAGAATTTGGTTCTGTCATTTGGTAATTCGGTTCATTTTGGTTAAAATAGAATAACAAAAAATTTGGTTTCAGTTCGATTTAGACTTTGGATATCAGTTAAGTCGGTTACTGAATTAACTGATTTTTTTATTAATTGATTTTTCAAAAAAAGTTTTCATAGACAATAAAGCCATAGACCAACCCAAATTAGTTTGGATTCTTTTTTTTCCATGGATAATAAATCTTATATATTTGATGGAATTTGGAAGGAAAAATAATGTCTTTCTCTCATAGAATCACACTCCCATTTTTTTTATCAATTCGGTTTGGACCAAACTGAACTGAATTATTTTGGTTCGGTTTGAGTTCGGTTTTAGAGGCTAATTCAGTATATTCAATTTCTTATCATCCAAAATAAAAAATTGAATAAATCGACTAATTCGATTTTGTTTAAATCGAATAAACCAAATAATCACCCCTAGGCGGAAGGAGGATGGCACAAACAAGGCAAAGGGTGATGAAGGAAAAGATGAGGGACCAGGGCAGCAGAGGCATTAATGAAACAGCGAGGCTTCGAAATTCAGGCATGAGATTCGAGCATCGCTCACCACCGCTGTCGATCTGCATAGCCTTCGAGATCCTCATTCATGCCTTATGGAGCTAGTCGTTAGTCGAATCGACGACGCCACCAGCCAAATTGATAATCCTTCACGATCCTTCAAGATCTTGGGGAACTCAGGGAAGAAAAGATCAGCTTAGCGGAGAAATGTTAGAATTGGTGGAGAAAGGGCTAGATTAGGCGGAGAAAGGGTTAATTCGCTGGAGGAGGGGGTTGGATTCAAGCAAACGCTACCATTTCTAAGATCTACCATGGTGGGAAATTGGGAAAAAGGAACATCAGAAGTAAAATCTAATGTTTAAAAATTTTGAGAGTTAAAATGATTGATAGGAAAAGTCTTAAGTGTCAAAATTGTAATTTTACATTTAGTTTAATACCCCCTCCATTTCGCATTAATGGATCTTTTTACCTTTTTTGACTAAAGTTTGACTTAAATGTATTCATATTAATATGTATTGAAAAAAATTCTTAAAAATGATATTTAAAAACTATAATATTTAAAGTTTCATTTTCATATAAAATATTCATACTTTTATGATAAATTTTGAAATAAATAAAATCATAAACTAATTACTGTAAATAGTAAAATGGTCAGTTTTTGTGAACCAGGGGGAGTATTAATTAATGTCACATCAACAAAATTCGTTCATTCTAACGGTAAAATGGACAGAAAATACCTAATTGGGACACGCAATCTGAGATAAGAGACTTTGATATGACAATATTAAGGTAAGATACCTATTTGGGATAAAAAAAAATAAGCTAAGGGAGCCAAAGTGGATTTTACCATAAAACGGTTTCGTGTCAGTATCTCACACCAATTAATTTGTGATACATACATACATACATACATACATCATATATATATATATATATATATATATATTATATATATATAGAGAAACTTCACCCATTCCCCAAAACTAATTAATTTCTTTAGCATTTACTTCATGCTCAAAACTAATTCCAATTTCACTCATTTCTTAAGATTAATTCTTTTAGTATTTACTTCATAATATACATATGTAGCATGAATTTTATAAATAAAAGACACACCCATTCTCTAAAACTAATTCCTTTAGCATTTACTTCATAATATAATGAAGAATTCCACTCATTTTGAAATACTAAAATTTATATTGTTTGTATTGTTTAATACCTTAGGCCCCCATATAGTCATAACTTCAAATTTTATATTTTGAATTGTAATTCTTGGTCGACTCTTTATGCCATAGTAGAGAGCTCTTAAAATTTTATTTTTTATACATGTTAATGATTGAATTAAAATTCCTCTCCTTTTAATGTATTAGGTTTTGCTTCCTTTTTAATGGGTCATTCATATTATTGTCCCTTAATCAATTAATTTAAATAAATTCCATCTCTCTTAGTAATTTAGTAGTTTTAATTTTTATTTGGCGTTCTTATACAATTTTATTTGCTTTAATGGTATTAATATTGTCCATCCAACTTCCCCATCTCTCTTAATAATTTAGTAGCTTTAATTTTTATTAGTGTTCTCATTTTAAATTTATTTGCTTTAATGGTATTACTATTGTCCATCCAACTTCCTTTAAAACTCTAATTTTTATACATTTTAGTGATGTATTTAAATTCTTATCCTCTCAATATATTAAAACACCATTAGCTTTTATTTTCTTTTTAATGGGTCATTAATATTATTGTCTCTGATCAATTATTTTAAGTAAATTTCATACATCTTGGGAATTAAGTAGCTTTAATTTTTCTTAGAGTGTTCTCATTACAATTTTATTTCCTCTAATGATATTAATATTGTTCATCCAACTTCCTCATCTCTTAATTTAGTAGTTTTAATTTCTATTAGAGTGTTCTCATTATAATTTAATTCTATTTAATGGTATCAATCTTGGCCATCCAACTTCTCCCAGGAATAATTTTTTCAGCATTAAACATTTGTAGCATTAATTGGAGAATTCATTTGCAATAATAAATACTTAAAGTCTCTATATAGCCCTCCATCCAAAATTCACTCACTCATTCATTCCCTCCTATATATATGTGTAAGTTCTAACACTTGCTTTTAATACACGCTCAATTTTATCAATCTTTCCTTTCATTTTTTTTCGTCTTCCTTTGCTACATATTTTCATTTTTTCACTAATTTATATTTTCAGATTTTCACTAATTCTTGAAAAGGTGACTAATTTATTAATACCGATTTTGTTCTTATGGATGAGAAGATATTCTTCTTTTTCTCTATTCTACTGAATTTTACAATTTATTTTTTCCTCCTTACTATAAATATACATTCATGATCTATTATTAACTATTATGTTTTTTGTTTACATATAAAGGGCGCGGTAATTCAGGGGTTTATAAAAAAAAATTTGGAATACAAGTTTAAAGAGAAGCTTCATGAATGAATTGTGTATATCTTCAAGAATTTCACAGTTTTTCCAAAGAAAAAGACTTATCGAATCATAAATACATACCTATTTATAATCCACATTACTCATAGTACACAAATCCATGATGTGAACAACGAGCCTCGTGATTTTCCCATGCATAAATTCAAGTTCACTGCTTTCAATCAATTTAATACATGCGTTGACCAAGAAGCATTCCTTACAGGTTTCTTTATAAATTTTCCAAAATATAATTGGATGCTGCATATATTATCTATGGTCATAATTACCATTTATTTTTTCATGTCAGATGTTGTGGGAGTTGCTGTGAAAGTTGGTTCAATTGAGGCAAAAACTGTAAAGGTTAATTCAGTTGACACCCCAACCATCAAATTACAAGATTTAAGGTATTTTCTGCACAATTATATTCAATGTCTTCCCTTCGACCATTTGTGTATATTTCTCTACTAATTCCCATTTTTTCCAAACAAGGGGAATAAAATTCTACTTATACTATGGTCAGAGTTCTCCCAAATTTTTTTGGCAAAGAAGATAGAAAATGAATCAATTTGTGTTGTAGGAGTTTTCACTTATTTAGTCGTGAAGACTTTTTAAGGTTTCTAACGTATTGTACATTCTCTCATACACATTTATCTTTATTTCTTCTTCTACTATAATGTAAATTTATTAACTATATTGTTTTCCTGTATAGGTCGACTAAGCTTATAAACTTTAAAATCAAGTGAGATTTACCTAAATCTTCAAATTCCTGATGTTGACGCTATGAGGGGTGATTTTATATACGTTTTAAAACCAATTTGTTAGTTTGCAATACATGTATTACATTAATTGATAACTTACCACCCATGATTTTATATCATATATTTGAATGTAGTGCAAAAATCTGGAGTTCAAAATACGAAATTTGTTTATTGATGGGAAGAATAATAGTAATGAAAAAAGAGAAATAAAAAGCAAAACAATTTGTAAAATTTTCACGCTAGGTAACTGCACACATGACAAGGTAAATTTCTATACCTATAAAACTATTTTACATTTAGCCTATTTTGACTATTCTTTTTTAAATAAATAAGTCTTCTCCAACCTACTTTAGGAAGTTGTCTACTGTTTGATTTGAACCATTTTTAAAATAATTATGAAATCGAGTTGTACTACTTATCATATCAATTATCACGTCATCGACAGAAACTAATTCCCCTAAGAACTGGATTATTTTGTGAGAAATGCAATGTACTTGTTGATTATCCAAAGCCGAAGTATAAGATTATATTGCTAATCATTGTCTTCTCCTCAAACTTAATTATGTTAGTACATAATTTATGTAGATGAAATTATAAAAGATTTGTAGACGAAAGTATGAAAGATTTGTAATCTTAGTATCTAAGATCTAATTTTTTACAAATACAGGTTCTACAAAAAGTAATGTCTCACATCGAATAAAATACTCTTTATAAAAAATAAGCATTTTGACAAGTTTTGTTTTACACAATTAGACTACATACACAAATAAATGAAAACACAACTTGAATTACCCAATTTCAATTTAAGGAATAATTCCCATATATCACATGGGTTGCTCAACTAGTATATTTTTAAAGCTTGTCCATTACGAATTTTAGAATGTAATACATTTAACGTTTGCTGATTCATGTCATGCACATGTAAACGACAGTTTATTGGTAGCTCATCTTTTTCATACTAACAGAAGTCTTTTTTTTTTTTCACAGTGACTCTTTTCAAAATGTAGTATTACTAATTAACATAACTAATTACAGATAGTTCAGGTTATTTTTAAATGTAATGAGGAAAATAATTTTCAAGTATAGACATGGGTTACAACACCTGTACTTACAAAGCCAAGT
The DNA here is from genome assembly GCA_005392925.1 of Aquilaria sinensis. NCBI lineage: Eukaryota > Viridiplantae > Streptophyta > Magnoliopsida > Malvales > Thymelaeaceae > Aquilaria > Aquilaria sinensis. The sequence continues at coordinate 287,567 of SMDT01003046.1, read as the reverse complement.
TTATATATACGTGAGTTTGGGCCCGTTTGGCATTAACGTTTTTTAACCCAAACGCTGAGCCTAACGCTGTTTGGCCCACATCTCTCATTTGTTTCCCGTTCAACTAACTCTTCGCGGACGCTGATTTGAAGACGCCGAGATCATCGGGCAGCTAAACGCACGATGCTTCTCCCCCCCAGCGTTCCTTCAGCGAGGCAGCGTTAAAAGCCCGGTTTCTCCAAAATATCCATGAGAATTTTCAGGAATCAAAGCGGGAGACTCTGAGATTTTCGCGCCAATAAGGGTTCTATAAAGGAGTAATGAATCCAGCGAGGGAAGCAAAAAACAGGGCAATTCAGTGAAGTAAAATTCAGGAGAGGGAAGCCGATGGAAGACTTGACAATAGTATGTTGTTTTTCGGTCTGATTAATTGATTAATTTTTCTTTTGTTCTTAAGCAAGTCATGACAGTAGCAATAATATCCAAAATTTCTTGTCTCTATTTGTTTTACTGTTGTTGGTTCTTTGATTCTTTGTTTTCCTGCTGTTGGTGCGTTGGTTCCTTACTCCTCAAAAGTATGAGTTATCTTCGTAAGCTTGTTTCCATTGGCTTGTTTGCTTTAGCCCCTTATGCGCTCTTTTTGTTCAGACGATGCTACTGCTATTGTTGTTCAATTTGGGATTTTGCTCTTTGAATTCTGCTACTCTTTGAAGCCAAATACAACAGACTTTAGAATGGGTGGGGAGTCTCGGCCTTGGGGCCGAGGGGGTTGGCGTGGACTGGTGGGTGATGGGGAAGTTGCATGAGAATAGGAACAGGGGAATGAACTTGCTTGGGCATTAACTGCTCTTCTTAATTCTACTTTTGTCTTATTGACTCCCTAGCCAATTCGTTTGCATGCTCTTATGCTCATTTATCTATCTAATGGAGTAGTATATATATATGTATAGGACTGAGCTTGTTAGGATCATGTACTACAGTTTTTATTCTTGCTTATTGCCTGCTTTGTTTATGGCATCTGTTTGTAGTGTTTTTCACTTTTATGGGTTCATTGCACTCCTCCACGGAAGGTCTTGCTTATTGAAGTTCACCTTGACATGCATACAGCACTCCCTCTCTTGGGCTGTCTGCACTTATAACAAATCTTATAGATTTTCATTTTTCATGTCCCATGATCACTGCAAACAACGAAAGCACATCTCATCCCACACTTGTACTGCAGAAATTCTAAACTCATTGGCAATCACCACTCTAAATGACGTTTTTTAAATAAAAAGGGTGAGAAGATGACAAGGCTTCAATTGACTGCAATCAAGTTCTATTTACAGGGAATGGTCAATAGTGTCAAAACTTGCAAAATCTATCTAAATATGTAAATGTGCAACTAAAGTTTCTATTCTTGCTTATTGCCTGTTTTATTTATGGCATCTGTTTGTAGTGTTTTTCACTTTTATGGGTTCATTGCACTCCTCTGATTTATTCTCAATAATATACCATTCATAAAAATGCTTAGCTTGACCTTGTTTTTTAAGTGTATATTTTAGGAACAAGCATAATTTGTATTGTTTGTCTTATTTGATGGAAATTGGTTCACTTATCTTTTGCTATTTGATGTTAGATGGGAAATTGCACTTTTGAATCTAGTAACAATCAAAATCAGTGTGCTGAGACCAAAGGTAGAGCACAATGGGCTAAAACTCAAGTGATTATATTTTGCAAAATATGCAAAAAAGAGCTTGGTGATGGTCATAGACAAGGTGGTAGTTTAAAGAAATTTTCATGGAAGACAATAGCGAATAAGTTCAAAAATGAGACTGGTATGATTTACACTGGTAACCAGATGAAGAATAAGTGGGATGGACTCAAGAAGGATTGGAAGAATTGGAGGACACTTAAGAGGCTTGCAACAGGATTGGGATGGAACTCACAAAAAGGCACAATCGACGCATTAGATGATTGCTGGGACAAAAGTATAAAGGTTTGATTTTATAAAAAAAAAAGTTGATACCTGTTTATATATGTATTATTATCATGTATATTTTTATGATTCTATTGTCTTGTTGTTGCATAGGCTAACCCAGAGATAGCTAAGTTCAGAACCAAAGGCATAGATCCAGAGTTGGAAGAGAAATATGATGAGCTATTTTTTGGTTCAGTTGCTAAAGGAGATGATATGTGGGCTCCATCAGGTGGTCAGCCTCCAGAAAGATTTTTTGATGGTTTTGCCACCCAAAAAACAGTGCCTACTGAATTACTTGATGGTAGTGATAATTGTGAAAATGAGGATGTTGAAGCCGTCAGTTCATGTGTTGTTTCGGAAGTTGGGGGAAGTATAAGCAAAAAACGACAAAAAATCTCTTCTGCAACACAACAAAAGAAGCAAGTCTATAAGTCAAAAGGAGGAGCTTCTATGCTTTCCACAAAAATAGATGATATCAAAGAAGGCATTGAAAGCCACAAGAACGCTATAATGGCTAGAGTTAACAAACTGCCTCCTACTATCACTGATGCAGTTGAGGTTCTAACCTCCATGGAGGCTGATGTGCCACAATTTAGTTCACTTTATCGATTTGCTACAAAGCTCCTACTGAATAAAGAAAAGCGTGAGATGTTTATGGCATTAAAGAGCTATTCTGCAAGGTTGTGGTACTTGAAAGCTGAAGAAGTTGAGGCAGAAACAAATGAAGCACGCAGCTTTAGTAGTTTGTTTGGAAGTAATTAGTTAAAGTTTCTTTTCACTAAATAGGTGTTAGTTTTATAGTTCTAACTTGTTCATTATTGGATGGTTTGGTAGTCTGATTGGATGGTTTTTAGTTTTAAAGTTCTTTATTTAGTTGCAATATTATGCAAGTTCATTTTCATAAACTAAATGTACAAAGTGACAATTTTATTTTTTTTCAATGAAATATCTACTTTCTTAGCCATCATGTAGTGTTCTTTAATTTATTAAGGTGCTTATGTTGAAGCTCAAAATTAGATTGACAATAAAGTTACCTTTGACTTATGTAATTTATGTCTGATATGTGCAGAGATTATTTACATCTAATGAACATAGTGATTCAGTGAAGTGAATGATTATGAGCAAGAATTACTAGGAATACTAGTAAACGACATGCGTAATATTAATTTAGCAGGTCGGCTCTTTGCTTGACCTCTTGCATGTTTTTGAACAAGTTTATATAACATTTTAAGATCCTTATTATATTATGAAAGCAAAATCTGAAGTATCAAGGTTTTGAAATATCTTATTCAGACTTTTTTTCTTTTTTAAGTAGCTTCCTTGTTCCGTATTGTATACATCTCTAACTTACTAAGAAAATATTGTAATCAGGGAATTTAGGCTTGACTGACTGTTATAGCCTACCCCAGCTATGGTTTCACATGCACACTTCACAGTTGTCCTTTTAATGGAAATGTAATTTGCAAGCTTCTTGTCTGTTGTTGTCGATTAGACATTTCCAGCTACTGTTTAAATCTCTTTTCAGCTTCTGCCTAAATAAGTGGTTTGATCGATTCTATTTAGAGATGCCTTATTTTTTTAGGTGCCCGGGGGAAGAGGGAAGGGTCTAGAAGTGCATTTTAAATACCAAATAAGCTTGTTGATTGGCTTCTCATTCTCGCATTTTATCTTTAGTTTGATGTTCTATTAAGTTTTTTTCTGTTGACCTTCTCCCCATGTTTAGTCCGATTTTCTATTGTGTAACTTTATATAAAACATATTCATAATTTATTATAAAAATTATGTTCTTGGCAGGTATTTGTTTCAATGGGATTGATGATTATTATCGAAAGTATGTTCTTAAAAGACCATGCATGGACTCTGCACAAAATGATGAATTATGGGTTAAAGAATTGCTACAATGACATGATAGAAGATTTTATGATCAATTTAGAATGACTAAAACACTTTTCTGAGTTTGCTTTCCACTTTGGAAAATAATTATGGATTAAGTGGCTCTATTAACATGTCCACAATCGAGGCACTTGCGACTTTTATAAATATATTAGGACATGGTGACTCTAATCGAGAAACACAAGAGCGCTTTCAAAGGTTAGGGGAAACAATCAGCAGGTACTTTACTATAGTATTAGAGAGTGTCATCCGTATGGCATCTGATGTCATTAAGCCTTGTAATCCCAGTTTTACTCAGACACTAGAGCAAATAAGAAAGGATCGTAGGTAGATGCCTTATTTTAAGGTAATTAAGCTTTGTGAAAATTTTAGGGTTGATAATACTTTAATCTCACTTAAATCCTTATCCATTTTATTAAACACTTTTTTCTTTTACCTTTTATTTCGATACTGTAGGACTGCATTATTGCCATTGATGGCACACATATCCTAGCATCCATCCCGTCACCAATCAAATTCTATATATTAGACGGAAAGGTGTGCCAACACAAAATGTCATGGCAGCATGCGATTTTAATTTGTGTTTCACTTTTGTCCTTACTGGTTAGGAAGGATCGGCTCATGATGTGAATGCATTTAAAAGGGCTCTCTATCAAGAGCAATGGAACTTTTCTCATCCCCTTGCTAGTAACTATTAGATGATTTATTATAAGTGTGGGATGTGTTATTGCTCTTAATCTATAATACAACTAAAAATGATAAGATTATGTAGGCAAGTATTACCTGGTGAATGCAATGTATCCTCAAATTTCAGGTTACTTAGAGAGGAGAAAGATATCATCTATCTGATTTTTGTCAAGGAAGACCAACATCAGGAAAAGAAGAGATATTTAACAAAATGCATTCTTTCTTACGAAGTGTTATTGAAAGAGCATTTGGAGTATGGAAAATGAAATGGGATATCCTAAAACATATGCCTAATTATCCTTTTGCGAAGCAAGTCATGATTGTAATAACAACTATGACTTTACATAATTATATTCGAAGGCATGCAGGTACTGCTGATTCAAATTTTCATGAGGCTGTGAGTGAGAATGAAGAGTTTGAAGAAGATAGTGATGAAGATGATAGTTGTGAAGTGAGAGATGAAATATCAATGAATTAGAGATGTCTCAATTAAGAGAAAAAATTGCTAATTGTTTAATATCAATGCACTAAATTAAGGGCTTTTATTTTTAGGATTAGATGAATTGCATTTCAATTTTGAAGTTTTTAAGTTTTTTTTATTGCAAAGACACATTGTTAGACTTATTCATATATTTGATTTGTCGCTTCAAATTGCTGCTTTACATGCTATACTACCAAACAATAAAATTTTATGTTACATAGGTGGAATTCGTATAGAAACATGGTGATGGTATGTTGCTAGCTGAAGGGGGAGCAAATGTTCCTAACACGAAGAGGCAAAAAAATTTGCAGTAGTTGGAGAAAAACAGCACACAGAAAAACACACACACATATTGTTAATAGAAATATATTGCAATTTAAACTTAGGTGTTTTATGTAAATTTACTATATGATAGCTTTTCTAAAAAGCTAGTCTACCAAACACTAGAAACTTTAAACGCTAATCGATAACTCTAATATTAACAGCTAATCGCTAAAGCTAATCTCTAACGCTAATCACTGACGTTGTTCCCAAACAGGGCCTTTAATTACATATATATTTTGGTCATATTTTACGCCATTATTGTTATTTGTGTATCATTTTGTAAAAGTATAAATTTGTGCCTCCAAACTCATGTGGATTTTACTTTTTGTTTTGGATCAGATTTACGGGTTATTTGGTGCGGCCTTGATCGTAGAAGTCGTTGGAACTTTTATCTTTTTTTTTTTTTTACGTTAAAATGTGCATCCGCCGCAGTGAAACTCATGCAAATGGTATGGTATGTATCAACCGATCAATAACAAATTGTTTTATTTTTTGGGGGACACCACATTTAAATGAATTTTTCATTTAAGTGACAGCATGTGTTGTGCTAATCTAAAAGGAAAATGCTAGTAGAATATAATTATTCAGACACCAAATTGTGTTTGAAAACTTTTGGGGAAAGAAGTAATTGTGGGAAGGAAAATTTATTTGCAGTTCCTAACTTTGATACTTGTCTTAAACTGGTCATTTACTTTATAATATGTCATCATAAACTCCAATACCTTTTAATGTGCGTCATACTTCTGTCCCTTCTATCAGTCTTCCCATTTTCTGAGACAGAACTTAATGATGTGGCAATGCCCGACGCCACATGGCCTCTTTTCCAATAACAGCAAATGACTATATTAGAAGAATAAAAACCATTAGGGTAAACTTGACACAAACACAAAATTTTAGGGATTAAAAACATATTAAACAGATCTATCTGCGAACTAATCATCTTCTTCCTCAGACTAACACATACACCACTGTAACACCCACCGATTACGACTCAGAAAGCCCGAGAGAGAGAGGGGGGGGGGGGGGGGGTAAGCATATTTAGCCGCCATACCCTCGCCCTCTCTGGATATCCAAATTGATCACCTGGATTTTCCTTGCTGCTGAGATGTTTTCACAATCGTCCGTACCGCCGCGAAGTTCATCATTTGAAGAAGCGATGAATGAAAGCTTTGAACTGAAGGCATCAATTTTCCAGTAAAGAATGAAACATTGCTTTGAACTAAAGGCATTAATTTACCAAACAAATTGTTGCATAAACGTTCTGCCTCCATCTATTTTCATTGAGAAATTAAGTAATCATCAGTACTTCTCATGAGCATTTTATCAAACACATTACATACAGATGATTTGGGGCCCTACATCTTATCAAACCAGGAGACAAAGAACTGGGATTTTAACTCACAACAAACACTATTGCTATAATGAGTACAAACTAAACAATTAAAAAACTAAACAAGAAAAAATTCCTAACTGACCGAATTCGAATTGAATTGAAAGCAAATCAAAGGAGGAGAGGAGGAGAGGAGAAGGAACTGTAAATCTGTGGGAAAACAAATAGCCCTACGAGGGGAGGGGGATTGGGGAGATTTGGAAATTGAAAGCGCAGGTGCAATTAGGGAGAAGGAAGTGAGAGCGAGGAGAGCCTGGAGAAGGAGGAAACCGTTTCGGTTTGGGCCCAACCCATCCCTGCGACATTCCTCTGAGCGTGGCGGGATATACGAAGCGGATGGAGATGGTGAAGTGCTTTGCCCTTCCTGCTGCGCCGCTCTCTCTAAGCCGAAGATGTTGCCATGGTGGATCTAGATTAAGAGAGAAGCAGTGGCAGAGGGTGAGAACAGACGAACAACGAAGATGAATCGGATGGGTTTAGGAAGAAAAGATGAATTTGGGGAAGAAGATTGAACGTTCATGATCTGGGGAGGAAGGTGAATTTGGGCGACTCAATGTTTAAGTTCTTAGAAGGCTTAAACACGTATGCGATCCCTCAAGTTTGCACACTCGCACGAGTTAGTCCTTAAAGATTGACTCATCGCGACTTAGTCCTCTAAGTTATAAAAATATGCGACTTAGTCCTGAAAGTTTGAAAGTGTGTGCGACTTAGTCCCCTGAATGGTCACAAGCTGTCACGTGATCATTACACTGTTAGGGTTTCTTTCTTTGCCACCACCTGCCACCATCTTCTCCATCAAAGCCAACCTCAAGCCTAGCCATCGGCCTCGCCGCTTTCTGCCTTGAGTCAAATCCAGCCTCTTCTCCTCCTTGGATTAAACCCGAAGCATCTTCTCCACCTTGATTCAAACCCAGGGTCACACCTCTTCTCCTCAAATCAAACCTGCCACCTTTTCTCCCCCTCGATTCAAACCCGCCGCCTCTTCTCCTCCTAGAATCAAGCCCGTCTGCCTCTCTCTCTCCTCGACCATTCTTTGTTTCTCCCATTGAATCACTTCTCCCTAAACCATCGAATTCGGCTCACCATTAGCATCTTCTCCCCAAGAGTCATCCTCTCGTGCCACAATGCGTCATTAACCTAGCACCATGTGTCCTTCCTTTTGGGTGACAGCAAAGGAGATCGAGGAAGATGGGTCGGGAGGTGGAGCTGGCCGCAACGGAGGAAGAGGCAGAAGAAGGAACAGTGTTGCGGTTCTCAGCCCAGCCCAACCCATGCCCCAAGCCACATCAACTTGAAATAAACATCATCCGCATTTTCATCCATTTAATGACTAACTCACTACATTTTGTAAAGTTGAGGGACTAAGTATTAATGATTTAAAATTTAAGGATTAACTCGCTAGAGTCAGCAAACTTAGGGGACCAAATGCACATTTAAGCCGTCTTAGAATTATGTGTTTGTGACAATTTTAGCTTGAATTTTTTTATTTTATTTTTTCAGTATAGTCATTTGTTCTTATAAAAGAAGATGTCATATGACATTTTGAACTACCACATAGATACCCAAGTCACCACATCATCAAGTTTGATCCGACATAACGAAAAAAATGACTACAGGAACTATGATAAGACGTACATTAAAGGATAGGGCACTTTATGATGACACAAGAGAAGATAAGTGACTACTTTAAAACAACCGTTAAAGCAAAAGGACGGTCGATGGATTTTACTCTAATTGTGGGACTTAAGCCGGCCCACATTTCAATCCACCACATAAGTTGCTGGAGATTAAAAAAAAAAAAAGAAAAGAAAAGAAAAGAGTTAAGCGACAAATTAAAAAATTTCCGAAAAAGATAAAAGATGATAATCTATCATTTTGATAGATGAATCACATCCCTTTCATTCTTTAAAAATGAAATATTATCACCTCATTTTCACCTTAATTTCGCTAAGCACATCTTATTATATTCAGGTTATATTCTTGAAAATAATGTATGAATCACCTCTAATTTCTTCTCATCAATTCACCTCCTATTGTCATTAGCATTTTCCACTTTCATTATAAACAAATTTCTACTGAATTCACCTAATTATGCATTAAATTAACAATATTAAAAGGTAGAATATATTCAAGATTTTGTACGTGGGCATAAAATTAGCTGCCTAGGTATCCAATTCCCATTCAATTTCTTCATTAACACTCCAACATTTACCAGTACTTAAAACCCTACCAAAACCTCTTTGCTTAAAGTAAAAAAGTTCGATAACATAAGAGATTCTGATGCACCTAGGAAGTATCATTGTCTTCCTTTTTGTGGTACTTCTATGGTATGGTAACGGAGTTTTGTTCGTGGGATTCGCCATGAACTTTCTAATAATAACCATAAATTTTAGGGCCAATTGACTTGATTTTACATCAATTTTAATGTAGTATTATACATAATTCTTATGCAAAGTGATTATTTATCAAGATTGCTAATTTATTGAAACTATATATTTTAAGAAATTCAAAAAATAATTTTTCCATATTTTTTTGTGAAAAGTAAGTATTCTTTTATTAATTTTTCTAGTTTTAGGTTGATTAAGTTAAAAAAAATTAATAAAAAATACTTTACTTTTTACAAAAAAATTATGTTAAAATACTTTCTATACTTCTTAATTAAGATGCAAAAATTCAATAAATTAATAATTTAAGTAAGTGCTCCATACTACTAGCCTCGCTAGTAAGATGCAAGGAACACTAGTGATGGGCTCGAATTCTAGCAACAGGCATTACACTATACTTTATTCAAGGTTCCATAGTAGGGGTGAGCATGGGTCAGGTTGGTTTGGTTTTATGGTGGAACCGAACCAACCTGAAAATGGTCCCAGTTCCAAAATTTTTCTACTCAACCCAGAACCGAAAACCGAACAGAATCAGAACTATGGTTCTAGGTTTCTCGGTTCTGGTTCTTGGGGTTTTTCGGTTTATACCATATACCTATAACAACACTAAAATTTAATAAATCTACATCCATAATCAGTGTTATGACATATTCAACATAATATACAATTAAATTAATATTTAAATATATGTACTTAGATACATTCAAAAGAATTTAAAATGTTGTTCTTGCAAAAATGGTTCAAAAGACTTGTTTGTGGGGTATCTTTTATCTCAACTGGTTTACTTCATTCCAGTAATGTCATAAATTTTTAATTTTGCATGACTTAAATAAAAAAAATATCATAATTGTGTCATAAAGAGTAGTCTGGAATAAAAGATCGAAAGCAAAATGACTTAGGAGTGGTGGGTAAAGTGATTTAAGTAAATATGGAGAAATTTCGTAAATGATCCCACAACTTCCATACTGTTTTATTTGGAACATCAGTTTAAGAGTTTAATATAAAAATACAAAATAACTATCATAATACTTCAAAGAAATATATGTGTGTGTGTGTATGGATATATTAGTAATACTATAATTTTTATTATATAATTATATATATATCTCGGGTTCGGTTCCACCTCGGGTTGGTTCCATATGAAACTAGAACCAACCCAAAAATCGTCGGTTCTCCTATATGTGGAACCAACCCGAGAACCATGATCAATTTTTACCCAACCCAACCCAACCCAATGAGGGTGATTCGGTTTCGGTTTCGGTTTCGGGTTTACCCAACCCATACTCACCCCTATTCCATATTAATGGCAAAATGCAACTGAGATCCTTTAATTTTCAGGTAACAATTATTCCTCCCCTAACTTTTCTAATATACTTTGTAACTCCGTATTCTGTAATGCTTCTTTATACCAAAAAAAAAAAAAGAGTAAGGATCACTCATTACAATAATAACATGATGATACAATAAAATCAATGCAAAAAAAAATAAAAAATAGTTGGCATCCTTGTGGGATGTGAGTTATGTTTGTTGTAGGAAGGAACTTTCTACAATACCCACCCGTACCCATGCCCCCCCATCTTAACCATTCATCTTGGCCTGGTAAAGAAAAGCGAAACCGTCTGACTGGGGTAACAGGTGAGAGAGGGGAAAGAAAAAAAAAGGAATAAAATTTTTTAAAATACAATAAATATTTTTAAAAAGTAAAAAAAAAAAATTAAACAGTGAAATTTATTTTAAAAAAGCAATTAAATGTAAAAAAAAAAGTGATAAATGTTAAAAAATTGGTAATTTTTTTTAAAAAGCTATTAAAAAACAAAAAAGTGATAAATAATTATAAAATGTAATAAATAATTTTAAAAAATGATTAAACAAAAAAAACATATATAAAAATTAAAAAATTGAAATATTTTTCAAAAAAAAGTAATTAAACTAATAAAATAAAATAAATATAAAAAAAGCAATAAAAAAAGTGATAAATTTTTAAAAAATTATCTGTGTAAAAAAATATTAATTGCTGAATAATATACTGAATAAAATACTTTCGTACATATGTCAATGATTCTCAAAATATAAAATCTATGTATATTGATGAACTTAGTAAAAAAAAATATTTATTACATTTTAGAATTTTTATCACTTTTTTTTTGTTTTTAATCACTTTTTAAAAATATTTCCCATTTTTTAACATTTATCACGTTTGTTTATATTTTATCATTTTTTTTATATTTAATCACTTTTTGTAGTTTTAGGCACTTTTTATTTATTTAATTGATTTTCTAAAAAAATGTTTGTTTTTTCTAGTTTTTTATTGCTTTTTTTATTTAATCAATTTTTAAATTATTTATTGCATTTTAAAATTATTTATCACTTTTTCAGTTTTTATTTGCCTTTTAAAAATATTTACCAATTTTTTTAACATTTATCACATTTTCTTTATTTTATAACTTTTTTATACATTTACTCGCATTTTTTTAAAATTTTATCGCTTTTTTTTACATTTAATTGCTTTTTCTTACATTTTATATCTGAAGTTGCCTTCGTTATGACCGGGTCACATTCAAGGTACCTTAGATGTGACCTGGTCACTTTGAAGGTAATCTAAAAATGTGACCGGGTCACGTGGAAGGTATCTTTGTTGTAACCGGGTCACGTTGAAAATAAACTAAAAATGTGACTAGGTCACCTCGAATGTACCTTCGTTGTAACCGTGCACTTTGAAGGTAACCTAAAAAAGTGACCGGGTCATATGGAAGGTACCTTCGTTGTGACCGGGTCACTTTGAAAGTAACCTAAAAATGTGACCGGGTCACGTGGAAGGTACCTTCATTGTGACCGGGTCACTTTGAATGTAACCTAAAAATGTAACCGGGTCACATGGAAGGTACCTTCGTTGTGGCCGGGTCACTTTGAAGGTTACCTAAAAATGTGACCAAATCACGTGGAAGGTACCTTCGTTGTGACCGGGTCACTTTGAAGGTAACCTAAAAATGTGACCGGGTCACGTCGAAGGTACCTTCGTTGTGACCGGGTCACTTTGAAGGTAACCTAAAAATGTGACCGGGTCACGTCGAAGGTACCTTCGTTGTGACCGGGTCACTTTGAAGGTAACCTAAAAAAATGACCGGGTCACGTTGAAGGTACCTTCGTTGTGACCGGGTCACTTTGAAGGTAACCTAAAAATGTGACCGGGTCACGTCGAAGGTACCTTCATTGTGACCGGGTCACTTTGAAAGTAACCTAAAAATGTGACCGGGTCACGTGGAAGGTACCTTCATTATGACCGGATCACGTTGAAGGTAACCTAAAAATATGACCGGGTCACGTGGAAGGTACCTTCGTTGTGACCGGGTCACGAAAAAAAAAAAAAAAAAAAAATAACCTGAAGGTAACCTAAAAATGTGACCGGGTCACGTGGAAGGTACTTTCGTTGTGACTGGGTCACTTTGAATGTAACCTAAAAAAGTGACCGGGTCACCTCGAAGGTACATTCGTTGTGACCGGGTCACGTTTAAGATAACTTTCGATGTGACCCGGTCACATTTTTAGGTTACCTTCAAAGTGACCCAGTCACAACGAAGATACCTTCCACGTGACCGGTTACATTTTTTAAAAAAATATTGAATAAAAAAAGCGATTAAAAAAAAGTGAATTTTTTTCAAAGAAACGATTAAAACAAAAAAAAAAAGCAAAATTTTCTTAGAAAAAGAGAAATTTTTATTTAAAAAAACAATTAAATATATAAAAATGATAAAATATATAAAAAAAAGTGATAAAACACTAAAAAAAAGTGAAACATTTTAAAAAAAGTGATTAAAACAAAAAAAAAGTGAAATTTCTTTTAAAAAAGTGATTAAATATATAAAAAAGCTATAAAACATAAAAAAAAAGTGATAAATGTGAAAAAATATTGGTAAATATTTTTAAAAAGCTATTAAAAACCGAAAAAAGTGATAAATAATTCTACAAAGGAATAAATAATTTTAAAAAATGATAAAATTAAAAAAAAAGCTATAAAAAACTAAGAAAAAGTGAAAATTTATTCAAAAAAGTGATTAAATATAAAAAAAGTGAAAAATGTTAAAAAAATTGGTAAATATTTTTAGAAAGCTATTAAAAACCGAAAAAAGTCATAAATAATTCTACAATGGAATAAATAATTTTGAAAAATGAGTAAATTAAAAAAAAGTGATAAAAAACTAAAAAAAAAGTGAAATTTTTTTAAAAAAGTGATTAAATAAAGAAAAAAGTGATTTAAACTAAAAAAAAAAAGAAAAATTATTCAAAAAAGTGATTAAATATGAAAAAAGTGATAATATATATCTAAAAGTGATAAATGTTAAAAAAAAATTAAATATTTTTAAAAAGCTATTAAAAACCAAAAAAGTGATAAATAATTCTAAATGCAATAAATAATTTAAAAAAATGATTAAATAAAAAAAGTGATAAAAAACTAAGAAAAGTGGAATTTTTTTTCAAAAAAGTGATTAAATTTTAAAAAAAAAAATTATTACAGCTAAGTTATACTTATTTATTTTAATAAAATCCAAATTCATTTTCCTACATATGGAAGGAAAGTGATAAAATTTTGGGAAAAAGCGATTACATAATAAAAAAAGTGATACTATTATAAAAGAAGTGAATAAATATTTAAAAAAGCGCTAAAGTATTAAAAATCTGATACATAAAATTTTGTAAGAAGCTAATACAAGACAAAAAATTGATAAATAATTATAAATTGTAATAAATAATTACAAAATTGATTAAATAGAAAATCACTTACATAAAAAAATTGAAAACAAAAAGCAATTAAAAATACAAAAAACTGTTTGAACAAAATAAAAAAGGGAAAACCCTAAAAAAATGATAAAATAATAAAAGAAAAAGCTATTAAAAATAAGTAAAAGAGATTAAAAATAAAAAAAATGGTTTAAAAAAAAGTGATTAAGATTAGAAAACATAGCTATTACTAATTAGGAAAGTGGGAAATTTTTTTTTTCAAAAGCGATCAAATATAAAAAAATGTTATTAAATATGAAAAAAATTTAAAAAAATGATAAAAAAGTGGAAAAAGCGTTTGGAAAATAAATAAGGTGATAAAAAATTAAAAAAAGTGATTAAAAAATTAAAAAAAGTGATTAAAATTAAAAGAAGTGAATAAAATTAGAGACAAAGATATTACTAATGGGGAAACTGAAATTTTTTTTAAAAAATTATTTATTCCATTGTACAATTATTTATCACTTTTTTTGGTTTTTTTAGCTTTTTGAAAATATTTACCAATTTTTTAAATATTTATCATTGATATATATATATATATATATATATATATATACTATCACTTATTTTATATTTAATCACTTTTTTAAATATATTTAAATATATTATACTTTTTTTTTTTTATTTTTAATCACTTTTTTATTTATTTAATCACTTTTTAAAGAAATTTCACTTTTTTTTAGTATATTATCGCCTTTTTTGAATTTAATATTTTTTCCAAATTAGTTATTCCATTGTAGAATTATTTATCACTTTTTTCAGTTTTTAGTAGCTTTTTAAAAATATTTACCAATTTGTTTCATATTTATTACTTTTTTTTTATATTTTATCGCTCTTTTTTATTTTTAATCACTTTTTTGAAAAAAAATTCACTTTTTTTTTCTTTTAATGCCTTTTTTTTTATTCAATCATTTTTTTAAAAAGATTTCACTTTTTGTTAGTGTTTTATCACTTTTTTTTATTATTTATCAGTGTTTTTGAAAATATTATTTGGCAAATCCTAACAATAATTTTACACTCAGTCCGCTTTAACTTAACTCAATTAAATTTCAAATGATTTATTTTTATTCTAACATTTTTTTACCCTAAATTAATTTTAATTTAAATTCAACATTATCTAGGTGCAATAATCCATTGAAAATTCAATTTTTGTAATCTTGCTAATTTTTTATGAAATTTTCTAATTTTAGACATTAAAAATAAAATTTCATAAAAGTTTAACAATATTATGAAATTGTAAGCAGTGGCCAATTTTGTAATTTTTGTGATGTAAAAAAATGAATAATTTAGATAAGTTACCTAAATCTGAGCCATTTTGAAAATTTAGGTATTTAACTGTCACCATTCTTTAAACTTTTAGAATAGTCACAAAAATGTGACTTATGATTCTAAACTATATTGTTTAGCATAAATTAGAGATGATAATTACGTGGGTCAGGCCATCAGGTTTGGGCCGTACTATTTAAGTCCAAGTTTAAATGGCTTAACATGAATTCGGATACATGTCAGGTGATTTAAGAAGTAAGGAATTTACAAAGTACTAGTGACATAGTAAGGAATTTATAATCCAGCTTCTTATGCAGTAATTTTAATTCATTATCATATATTAATCTTATATAAAATAGTTATTTAAGGAAAAAAATTTCAATTTGTTAAGATTTTAAACTTAAAGAAGTCCAAAAAAAATTAATTACACTTCCTAAGAAAATATAATATTTGCAATATTTTTTATTATTTTAGACATAAGTAAATGGTATTCAAAATATACAATTTAAAAAAAAATACATTTTTATGCATTTTAGTGTAGGTAAATTTTTGGTACCCATATTGTAATCTTGCAATTTACGTACCAACATCATTAAGGTAGAACCCTAAGATTAGCCTGCATATTATGTAAAAAAAGGAATAAGTGGGTTTTTTTTGCCTTAGAGAGGCTTCAACTTTGGCCTAAGTGCGAGGGGTTACCCTAGTGTACTTCAAAGTGATTATTTACAAAAAATAAATATCAATTTACTGTGATTTTAAACGGAAACAAGTCCAAAAATATATATACACTTTCTATGAAAATAAAACATTTTTTTATTAGTTTTTATCACCTTAATTTATTTAAGTTAAAAATTTTCAAAAAAATTACTTTCTATAACCCTAAATCTCATACCCTAAACCTAGTCACAAAACCCTTAAAGCTAAACCTAAACCTTAAATTTTAAGTACCCTAAATTAAAAAGGTTTAAACATTACCCCTAAGCCTAATCTTAACCTTAAAAGGTAAACTTAGCCTTAACCCTAAACTTTGCCTTAACTCTAACACTACGCCCTAAACCTATTTTAAAACTTAAACCTTAAACCTAACCTAAACCTTAAGCGTAAACCTTAACTCAAAAACTTAACCATAACATAAACCCTTACCCTAATCTTAAGCCTTAAACATAACTTAAACACTTACCTCAAACCGTAAACCTTAAAACCTAACTAAACCTTCAACCTACCTTAAAGTTTAAACCTTAGACCTAACACTAACCATAAGCTTAAACCTTTAACCATAAGCTCTATGATGGAGAAATTAATAATTTTTATTCAGGTGCCTACATCTTAATTTGACCATTAATTTAAGTACCTTATAGTAAGACTATTTACATACAAACGATGTTGCAAATGTTTAAGAAGTTTACATATATTCGGTAAAACCACAAACAAAGTAGGAAATTAGGATTTTTTTTTCAATATTCCTAAAAACCATTATTCAAATGGAAAAAGGTAACCAAAATTAAAACGAAAGGACAAGGCAACAACAATATCATTTTTCCACCTACACTTAACAACTATGATGAATGACAGGATGAGGCAGTAGTAGAATCATAGTTTGAGTACGATTAATGCAACGTTGGCTAGTTTGAGAACAATTAATGTAATAATATCATAGTTAAATTTGAGTTGATGATTAAGATTACTTGAGTTACTGGTACATACGCTGAAATGACTAGATTAGTCCAATTGACTGTTGTCCATAGTACTAAATTGTTTGATTTCAAATTTTTGGGTGAAAATTTTAAAAATTATAAAATTTTCAAAATTTAGGTATTTTATTACACTGCACATAAAAGTTTTTATATCAATGTTATAATATTGACATTTGACTATCAAAATCATTAAAATTCCTACATATGGAAGGACACTTGTTTTAGGTTACCTTCAAAGTGACTCGGTCATAGTTTTAGGTTACCTTCAAAGTGACCTGGTCACAACGAAGGTACCTTCGAGGTGACCCGGTCACTTTTTTAGGTTACCTTCAAAGTGACTCGGTCACAATGAAGGTACCTTCCACGTGACCCGGTCACATTTTTAGATTACTTTCAACGTGACCCGGTCATAACGAAGGTACCTTCAACGTGACCCAGTCACAACGAAGGTAACTTCAGCGATAAAATGTAAGAAAAAGCGATTAAATGGAAAAAAAGGGATAAAATTTTAAAAAAAGGCGATTAAATGTATAAAAAAGTGATAAAATAAAGACAATGTGATAAATGTTAAAAAATTGGTAAATATTTTTAAAAGGCAAATAAAAACTGAAAAAGTGATAAATAATTTTAAAATGCAATAAATAATTTAAAAAATTGATTAAATGAAAAAAGTGATAAAAAACTAAAAAAACAAACATTTTTTTAGAAAATCAATTAAATAAATAAAAGTGCTTAAAACTACAAAAAGTGATTAAATATAAAAAAATGATAAAATATAAACAAACGTGATAAATGTTAAAAAATGGGAAATATTTTTAAAAAGTGATTAAAAACAAAAAAAATTGATAAAAATTCTAAAATGTAATAAATATTTTTTTTACTAAGTTCATCAATATACATAGATTTTATATTTTGAGAATCATTGACATATGTACAAAAAAGTATTTTATTAAGTATATTATTCAGTATATTATTTAGCAATTAATATTTTTTTACACAGATAATTTTTTTAAAAATTTGTCACTTTTTTATTGCTTTTTTTTATATTTATTTTCTTTTTTTAGTTTAATCTCTTTTTTTTTTTTTTTTTTTTTTTTTTTTTTTTTAATTTTTTTATCATCTTTTTTTTATTTAATCATTTTTTTAAAATTATTTATTACATTTTATAATTATTTATCACTTTTTTGGTTTTTAATAGCTTTTTTAAAAAAAGTACCAATTTTTTAACATTTATCACTTTTTTAAATTTTATCAATTTTTTTTTACATTTAATCACTTTTTTAAAAGAAATTTCACTTTTTAAATTTTTTTTTACTTTTTAAAAATATTTATTACATTTTAAAATTTTTTATCATTTTTTTTCTTTCCCCTCCCTCACCTGTTACCCTAGTCAGATGGTTTCGCTTTTCTTTACCACGCCAAGATGAATGGTTAAGATGGGGGACATGGGTACGAGTGGGTATTATAGAAAATTCCATTATAGGAAGGTAAGTTGTCAGAAGGTTGTACTGCCACCTAGAGCTTGAAAGATCAGTCGAACAACCAACATACGGGAGGAAGGGGCTATCACAGTTCACGGTCATTCTATTTCTACCCCTAGCAGTTAAAATCCACATAACCAACAAAACAAGAAGTTTTGTACAAACTTTCTTACTAAACGATGCAATATCTGGTTGAGGGCAAAATTTTCCAAGTCTCACTCAGATTTTCATATCCATTTGGGAGAATTAGAATTACTCCCAACATTTTTGTTGAACATATATTTTATTTTTTTTATTTAAAAAATATACATTTTACACCTTCATTTTCCACATCTGCATGTGCTTATGTTACTATGGTGGGGTCCGCGTGTGAAAAGTTTGACATAAACCTTCCATGACATATTCCTTCATCCTTCCCCATCTAAAACAAGAGACTTCAGTACATATTCCTTTCAAATACATTTGGATAGGTTTTTGAAAGGATGGCTACAAGCACTTCGTGAACAGATGAATTAATATGACTAGACCTTTGTCCATTTGGTACAAGCAGGCCCAAGCAGTTCAATTCCACTCATCCAAATAAATCACTTTAATTTCATTAATTTTAATCATAAATTTATGAAACAGCTCACCCTCAATCCCATCTCCTTCAGATAATGTTTATGATGGATAATAGCAATCATCGAAAAGCTCAACCTCAACTTGAGCATCCGTGGGCTACTGAGATAACGCAAATGGGGTCCTACACTTATCGGGTGAATGTGATCTCTCTTAACATTCTCAAGAAGGATGAGAGATGGCATATAACGTTTCTCGAATAACTTTATGAACGTACAACATTGTTGGGGAGACTAGTTCTGAGAGCACCAAGTTTCGTGCAAAAATTGTATAGACGTATATTTGCCATAGTTTGATTTATACCTTAAAAGCTACAAGTTCAATTTCTTTTTCTTTATGAAAAAAAAGGAAAAACTCCTTAATTCAACTACTCCATCTGTTTAGAATTTTCTAAAATATTTGGAGTTTATATATATGATTTAAAAATTTTAAAAAAAGTGTTTTAATTTCACTATTGCCTTTACTTTTTGCAAGTAAATTGGAAAAAAAAATTGAAAAGGTAAATAAAATAATAGTTTTAATGGAAATATGATAAAATAATTTACTAAATTAGGAAATATTACAAAGATTTGGAATTTTCCAAAATAATAAATGTGATGTGGTATGAAATAGAGGATTTCACACAACGTATTTAGATTGAACTAAAATTGCTCTAAAAGATAAGTGATTAGATTAGCATAATGGTATTTACACTAAAACTCACAAAGGTAATCTGTGTTCATTTAAGATTAATTAATGGATTATTCAATACATTTTTAAATTTTTTAGTAATTATAGACTCAATGTGTATATCAATTGAAGTTTAAAAATTATTGTTGAAATATTTTTTAAAGAATTAAGTTGATTTTCATTTTTCGGGTTGGATGCAAAAAAAAAATCATAAAGAATTAAATATGTTCTAAAAAATTATTTAATCGATTATTATATGGATAGAATATTAAATTTAAAATAAAATTATGTCAGAAATTTGATTCCTTTAATCAATTCAATCAATCACAAAAATCCAAGATTGTTCAGTTTGAATCATCAAGATCAAATTAAAAGCAAATCCGGAAGCGTACATGGATCCATTGAATATTCTAAAGCAAAAATCTTACGATTTGTTGTCTTCTAAATCAGTATGCAAGAGTTTCTTTTTGCTCACTTTAACAATATAGATTCAAATGAGGCAAAAAACTGAAAAGAGAAAACACTAATATGAATGATTTGGGAACCACAGTCTTCTTTTATAAACTGATTATGTCAATTTTGTATATCTTTTATTTCAACCTATCAAAAAAAATAAAAATTACATTTTGGCTTCTACACATTAAAATTGCCCACACTTTGCAAGATGTCTAAAACCCAAACCTAAACTTTATTAAATCACTTTTAATTGGCCAAATATTATGATAGCATATATAATGTATAATTTATTCATATATTAGCCCATATAAAAATCCAACACATTAGTCATAGATAAAAATTAATATGAAAGTAATGTACTATATCCTGCATATATTTTTTTTTGGTAATATAATGCAGAATTAACCTATAAAGAAAAAGAGCAAGGTCTATCTATAATTTTATGTAAAAAGGTGACTAGGTGCCTTTGGCATTTTCCGTTGAATTGATATGATTTTACACAAAATTATAATAAATCAATCAATTAAAATATAGTCCTAACCTATAGACAGATGGCCAAAAAATGTAGATTTTTAGAACCTAAAGGGTGAAAGATGTAATATCTGTTGTTGTCACTTATTAGTAGGGTAAGGAGAAGTTTCGTCGAAGTTTCGCTAGTGTTGGAGTGAAAGATTTCAACCAGATCAAAGAGCAATATTTTAGCAATAATTAGCTTCCACCAATGCTACAGAAATAAGCGTGGTCCTACTTCTATTAAAAAAAAAAAAAGGTCTGGTCCTACTTTATTTCGTTTTTCGTCGCGTAATATCGATATCTTCTAGTTTCGAGAAAATCCATACATGATTTTTGTTTTCTAGCTTTTTGTTGTTTTTACTTAGTTTTGATTTTATTTTTAGAATAAATATAAAAATAATATTCGAAAATCATAACACCTTAATTCTTAATGTTTCGTTTACACAAAATCAGGCAAAAGTGTAATTACAATGAGTGTGCTGTTATACAAGCCCTATTTGACATTAGTGTCAGCGATTAGCGTTAGAGTTTTAAAAAAACTATCTAATGGTAGTTTTTAACTTTTAGCTTCAGCGTTTTCATCTCAACCATTAAATAATTTATCCAAAACTCTAACATTGATGACAAAAACTGTTCCCAAACGGAGCCATATGACTTGAAAAATAGCGTTTCCGGCCACCCATATTCTCTCTCTTCACTTAGATATAAATACCTTATACGTATATCCTTTAAGATTAAACATTGAATACGCATGAACATTGGATGTGCATGAACCAGTCGCATTCCTAATTTCACCATCAATCTGGACCAACTGGATTTGGAGCTATCTATTATCATGCAAGTCCTCCCAACTTAATATCATTAACTTAACATTTTTTATTCTAATTTTTAGATTTATTCGTTTAGTTCTTAAAAAATATTTGTTTAGTTATAATATGCATTGTCTAAAATGAAGAATATTGTTGCGACATGATACACTAGAGGAAATAGATAAAATTAACTTGTACACAACAAGTTAAGGTTCAAGAAACAAATTAATAGCTATTGGAAGAATAAGCAAATCTTTAAAAGAGAGAAAATTCTCTGAAAACTTATTGCTAAAATTTTGATTATGAAACATGTACAATAGTCCTTTGTATAGGCTTAGTCTATAGCCACTTCACTTAAGTTTGACTATAATATTTCTACTTCTGTTAGGCTTTCTATCACTACTAATCTTAAAAGAAATACGAAACCACTCTAACAGCCAAGAACCCCAATTATAATCGTCCTAGGGATTAACAATTTTAGTGTTAATTAAAGCCAAAAAGGATTAGACTAGAACTTTAATCACGTAATATCTAAAAATAATATGTTAGAATTTTATAGCTTATTCTGCCTTCTTTTAGATTTATTCTTTTCATATTTTTGAAGAAATTAGATTTATCTTGGTGCCCTGCATCAATCCCCTTTAATTCAGAAAAACTTGCCCTTGAGCTTTCTTGATAAAAAAGTTCACCTTCATAATACAAATAAACATCAGCAATATTAACAATAAATGAAATTCCCCTAACTCTTCCAGGAGGTTGACAATGTAGGCATTATCATCAATCTTCATCAAGATCAAACATGGACCATATTATTTTGCTCGTAACTTATATAAGAACCAACAAGAAATCGTTTCCTTCATTAAATGTACCACAGTTCGATCAGCCTCTTAAAATATTTGTTCATGATGGTGTTTCTTAGCTTGCTTCTTGTTCTTCTTGTTGTCTCTTCTATTGTTTCCTTTATTTTCTAGAAAATTTGAGTTTGTTACACAACCATTTTTTTTTAGCTTTATAGTAGCATATGCTCTGAAAAACTATAGCAAGCCTTGCGTATGATTAGGGTCAGTCTGATAAACACCACAGATAAGACTTTTGCCTGTTGCACTATGAATTGCACTACTGTATGCAAACTCTACTTATGCAAGCTCAGAATCACCATTTGAGCCTATATATAACTCGAAATGCAACGAATCAAATCCCCTAAGCTTCTACTCATGACTTCTGTTTGTCCATTGATTTCTAGATGTGCTATAGTACTCTGTTTCGAAGGAAAATTGTGTTTGAAAAAGAAAAAATAAAAAAGCAAAATAAAAAAAGAAAAAAAAGAACTGTTCATTTAAATGATGAATATTGAAAACCCCACAAATTTTAGATGTAAGTTGGGTATGTGAGTTCATTCTATAATAACATTAGTTTTAATATAAGTAATATAAGTCATTGATGGAACAATATAAAAGGATAAAACTTATCTTGACATTAAGTAAAATCTATACCCAGTTCATTTCAACTTAAGTTAATTGACTTCAAAATGATTTATTTTTATTCTTATATTTTTTTTGCCTGGAACTAATTGTAATTAAAAACTAATGTTATGTGGCTGTAATAATCCATTGAAAATATAATTTTTGTAATCTTACTAAATTTTTATGAATTTTTCTAGTTTAAGACATTAAAAAAGAAAAATTCATAAAAATTTAATAACATCATGAAAATTTAGGTTCAAATGAATTATTTCATCTACACACTATTGACTTTCAAATAAAATTGGTTTCAGACAAAAAAGATGAAAAAGTAAAAATAAGTCAGTTGATTTAAGTTAAAACGAATTGGCTCTTAATATAGATAATTGTAAACACACAAAGTAGACAACTAAATATGTGTTTATATAGTATCAAAAAAGCATCAAAGATAACAAAAAAAATGATTAAAGCAATTCTATTAATCAATTCAAATAAAACCATTAAGAGAAAGAAAATTTATGGTGTCTATGGGGCAAAATAACATTACATAATATAAATGCAAAAGTTTTCTAGATTTTTACTCATTAATGAAATAGTAATAAAATGAAACCTTTTCAGAATGATGCATTTATGCATATAATACAAATTGTCCACTTATTTCATCTAATCAAAATTTAAAATCGAATCTATGTAAAATGCTCGTGTATTATGACAAATTCTCTAATCATTTCAACTAATCAAAATTCTCAATTGAATCTACATAAAATATTTATGCATTATGAAAGTGTGCATTTATTTCAACTAATCAAAACTTTAAATCAAACCTATATAATTAAAAATCTGAGTCAAACCATGCAAAATAAAAAATATATTTAGTATTTAATATGGTTAATAAAAGCATGTTCATCACTTTCATTTAATATTTTATCATCTTAAATTTAAACAGGCCATTAAAATTTTGATTTTCTTAAAAGTTTATGAAAGGTATTTGAAAGCTTTGCCACACCTGTGACCAAGGATCTAGACACCCTTCTTCCATTCTCCTTAAAAATCTTTAAATTTTAGTATATACAAAAATTCTGATTAGCGAAAGAAAAAAGAATTTATGAGAGATCATGAAAGTTAGAGGCCATTACGATAGAAATGTTAGATTTTGACAATTCTGGAGGAGAGGAAAAAAAAATTGAAACATTGGGCCGACTGTTAAAAAAAGGGACAAAATACTTTTTGGTACTTGTAATATTTATTTTGGCTAAAGATAGTCACCAGATTTTATGATTTTCCAATTATGCCACCATAAGGCATAAGCTAATGGTCTACCCTTTTGTTGGTGACAGTAAGCGAAAGTGAGGGAGTATTATGACAGGTGTGAAATATTCAGTGACTAAAAAAAGAGTTTGACAATAAATCCGTAGAAGCACAAAAAAAGGCCATAGATACTATTGATGGACAGTAAATAGTTCATCTTTTAGAATATAGTATAATATTACTTCATCTGATAAAGTTACAATTTTAAAAGTTATACATCACATGGGACGAAGTTGGAGTATCAATTTTGACATTAAACAAGCTAAGCATTGCAAAGTGGATGCAGTATCTGAACAACACCATCAGTCATTAATTTCTGAGTCCATATAAAAGAATCGTTGGATAATTAATTGCAGCTTGCAAGAAAGCAATTTGTTGGCGTGCAATAGAAAAAAAAAAAAGGGAAACACAGAAATTGGTTCCACAAAAGCTGTATATACAATTTTGCACTTGCATCAACCAAAAAAGGCAGACAAGATGGGAGATCACTAAAAATCTTTCATGAACCCACTGGGCATAAGCAGAAGACACAATACCTAATTATGGTAATTAAAATCATAAATGGGAACAGTAATTCAGAACAAGAAATCCATGAACTTGAGCCAAGAAATCCCAGTCTTGGAAATCTTTTCCGCTTCTTTCGAACACGACGTCGTTCCTTCGCCGCCGTCCACCACCGCCTTCTTCGGACACAAGAAAAAGTTCCGCGATCCCAGCTCCATCAGTTTCTCATCCCTATGCAGACCTGGCCCACCAAATCAGAATTAAAAATAAATGTCAGCGAATCACGACCTATATATATATATGGCAAGCCAATCGAACGGCTGGATTTGAGGGATGCTCTTACTTTCTAGGCTAAACTGCGAATAATGGAGGTCGAAGTGCGAGCGGTCAGTTGTTGGCAGAATCGGCCGCCGCACTTCCTTCGAATACTGCCCCAACGCGGCATCGATAAGGCCTCCTACGGTGTTCTCCGGCGACATCACCACTTGGACGGCACCCAGGCTCCCTTGAATCGTCACATTCAACAGCAGCTTCGTCAGTTTTCGTCTCGAATCAGGGTAAGCTCCTCCAGGGACAGTCTTCTCTGCTAGCAGATTCGGCAGCGTTTTCGGTCGCCGGAGGTCCTTAGCAGGAACCGCCATCGGAATCCTTCCGTGAAATGACGATGCTTTCTCACCTAATACTTTCCCCTTCCGGTTCTTCTCCGCCAGTTCTTGTCCCCTCCGATTAATCTTGGAGTTCGGCATCGTACAAAAATATACAGAAACGAAAATTTTTCTTTGGCAGTGAAATTCTCTCTGGCGGTGGTGCTGTGTGACCTGTTTACCTTAGACGGCGGTAGCGGAAGAACCTTACTCGGGGGAAACCGAGAGCAAGATAGGAGCGGAGGCTCTCGGGTTTCCGGCCACGGGGAGATATCATAACCTGCGTTCTATAATCGCAAATAGTAACAGAGAAAGACGAGGGCCGTAAATCATGAGACGAATTTGTGATTGAGCTCTAATCCATGTTGGCGTATTTATATTGGTCGATGGAGCCTAGAGAAAGAGAAATAGACCAGGCTACCGGTTGTTACCGGTCGGTGGAAAAGAGTTGAGGCTTTGCTGCCGGAGGTAATCAAAGCCGCCTATACCAAAACCGGTAAAAAGTTTGTAGAGTCATAATATCCAACTCAAAGAAATTTTAGGAAAAAATGAAAAAAAAAACAATCATTTAAATTATCATAACAAGTTTATATTACCCAATGTTTTATTTACTTATTTTTTTAGTACCATAAAAAGGTGTATACCATAAATATTCAATGCAAAAAAAATAAGTTTTACAATTCATATTTTATAATAAAAATTTAACATCTCAATCATCTAATAGAATACATCTTGAACACTAAGGTGGTGTTTGGTTATGGAAAACAGTTTTCATTTTCATTTTCTGGTTCTAGTTTTTATTTTCTATATACAATTTTCTGAAGTGTTTTCTAGAAAATATGTTTAGTTGTTTTAAAATAATTGAAGATATTATATATATACACACAGCATTGAAAAAAGCTCAATACCTTAGTTGAATGTTGAAAGAAAGTTTGGGGAATATAAGTGCATATTTTTCCAAGTCTATCAGCTTCAAAAGTGAAAAATGAAAAATTTCAAAACCTGCCCCAATCTTTTTTATCTATGTTGTTTTGGTCCCAGCTTTTTTGTCCCTTACATCTGCACCACCATCTCTGTCATTCCCATACAAGTGACACTTGCCGCCCAATTCTGCTGTCCAATAGCTTCGATGCCGATGCTGTTGCTTCCGAAGGGTTGATTCATGCCTCGAGACCTGCTTAATTGCCTTAATCAAATTAGAAAGTTGGGGATTTAGGGATCTGTCAAAAAGAAGCCGAGAGCACAATACACTGGTCGGGAGGTGGAGGATTTCCACAAGCTGGTTGGGCGGCAGCGGCGGGGAGGTTGGTCGGTGGCATCAAGGGAGACGTTGTTCAACGACGGCGGCAAGGGGAGGTTGATCGAGAGAGAGAGAGAGTCGGTCAAGAAATTTGCGAAGAGACACAGCGCGAGGGATGATTGGAAAATTAGGAAAAAAACAAATTATTGTTTTCCAAATCTTCACGTAATGGAAAACTATTTTTCAAGAAAACTGAAAATGAAAACAAGTTAACTAAACATGTTTTGTTTTTATTTTCTAATTTTCAGAAAATTTTTCGGAAAATTCAAAAAATTCTCTTGAACTAAACAGGCCCTAAGATTTTAGATTTCTAAATTTTTAAGACTTAAGTTGAGGTTTTAACGTGTTTCCACCTTCATATAAGTTCTTTTTAAAATTTAATAGGTCTTTTACTTTCAAAATTGTAAAAATATGAGTTTTTCAGATTCCAGTTGCACTTCGGTAACCCCAACCATGTTGCCTCAGACAAATGGTGACCGGTGATTTCCGCTGGACTTGACTGGAGTCTGGACGTGACTGGCGTGTGGCGTTTTCTTGAGCTCGAGACCTAACCACCATAAACTAGAGTACGCGGCTGTGATGATTCTAGTGACACGTGGGAACTTTTTGTGGTTCCGTTGCTCCGACATTCTCAGAGCGCTTACGTGCCGCTCGTCGCCCGCCGACTCCCGGTTCCGGAGTATGCATCTGCTCACACGGGTATTGCGCTTAATCATGCATGAAACACACTTTTTCTTTTTTGATGGAACGTATAAAAATTACTCTAGAACTTAAAATTTCTACAATTTTGTGAATAACCAATATGATAAAAAAAATTCAAAAAAATAAATGTAAAAAAATGATTGAATATAAAATTAGATACATAATTGTCTTACACCTAATTTATTTTAATTTAAGTTAATTGACTCTAAAATAACTTATTTTATTTTTTCATCTTTTTTATTTGAAACTAATTTTAATTAAAATTTAATATTATATAGCTGTAATAATCCATTGAAAATATATATTTTTTAATTTTACTAAATTTTTTATAAGTTTTTCTAGTTTAAGATATTAAAAAAGTAAAATTGTCTAATGCCTGTTTGATATAGACCAAATGCACTACTCCTGCTCCCTTTAAATAGTTGCTTCTCGTTACAAAAAAAAAAAAAAAACTATACAAGCCTCTATACTTGTCTAACTTACATAAGTTTGATTTCTTTACTATAATTGTAGTTTTATAGCTCCCTAGCTAGTTTGTTAAATTGGTCCGAATTAATGCAAAGCCTACACCATCAATCTCATAATCTTTTAGGAAAAATTACAAAACCCCTGTGGTTTGGTCCAATCTATACTTTGTCCCCTTTATTTTTAAAAACCTACATTTTATCCTATGCTTTTTTTTATAGTATCTAACAACAACTTCTAAAACCCTAATTTGTCCGAATTAATGCAAAGCCTACACCATCAATCTCATAATCTTTTAGGAAAAATTACAAAACCCCTGTGGTTTGGTTCAATCTACACTTTGTCTCATTTATTTTTAAAAACCTATATTTTACCCTATGCTTTCTTTATAGTATCTAACAACAACTTCTAAAACCCTAATTTAAACTATTTGATAATCATGTTCCAGTAATTTTAAGATTTTTTATATTTTTTTCATAACTAACCGACCTTTAAAAAATAATGATTTGTATTTATAGAGATAAAAATATATTACAGAAAGAAAAAATTGATAATTTAAAATGTCTATTAATTACAAAAAATATTAGAGGGATTGAAATTACTTAAAGATGACTATAGTGCAGTTTAAATATAGTTTCACAAGTTATTATTAAACGGTGTAAAAAATAAAAGGAACAAAATGTAGGTTTCTAAAAATAGAGGAGACAAACTGTAGATTAAAGCATACTTTGAAGGTAGTTGTAGGTTTTCCTTATTTTTAAGCCTCAATGATGGTACTGAAATGTAGAGAAAGAAAAGCAACATGGAGTAAGTGGGTATTTCATAAGATAGCTTTTTTCGTTAGAGCAAATTGGAAATATGAAGATTATATTTTGTATGAACACCGAAGATATAAAGTTAGGACCAAACTCACTTCCAGATTTAAGAAGATTCGTCCACAAGACCCTCTTACTTGACGATGATTGGAGCTTTTGTCGAAATAAATGCAAGAAGTTAGTGTTTTCTTTTTGGTATCAAAAGCGTTACAAGTACAGAAAATTAACAGTACATTTTTTACCTCAGAATTAATACACAAGTTGTCTTGAAAGCAATTGAATCTATCTATTAAATTTATTGTCATCAAATATATCATTATGATTTATAAATTTCACCCTCGCTCAGCTCTCCAGAAAAGAAAGGTTGAGACACTTGACTTGATGAGGCTAACTGGCTTAGCCACCAGCGGACCGATAGGGATTAGGAAAAGCAACATACACGGATGTGGACTCAGACGGTCTAGATGCACGTGCTAACCAGTCCAACATAGATTTGCTTCAACTTAATTGTCGAACCAAATCTGAGAAGCATTTAAAGTCGTTTCAAATTAAACCTCGTCTTATTTGTCGTCCCTACCTGTAATAATTCGCCACTGATTAGAAACCTTTTACTTTTGTTTTCTTTTCTCTTGCAGTTATCATCTCGTGCTGAATATATGTTATACAATTCAAAACCGGCGGCGGTGAACAATACAAGGATATCTTGAGGTAGCAAAAGCTTCGATGAGACTTCTCTCCTATAAAGTTTATTTATCCAGTGCAGGTGATATATACTCACATGTCACAGCCGGGGCCTTTTAATACTTATCAGAAAAGGTGGTTACTGGTGCAGGTGGCTTAGTTAGCCAACAGCAACTGATCCCCACCCACCGCCAAATTTATGAGCAAGTGGACTGGGTAGCAAATGCTTCACGATGACACCTTTCGTTTTATTCCTTCTATTCTTTCAACATATCCAATCAAATTAAAATACACTTAAATAATTTCCTCCATGCTACCTACAATTACTGATGTTATTCTTTTAATTCATTGATTTATTATTTGGTACTATAAATTAGAAAAAGTTTAGAAATAATGAGTACATTATTTGTTATTGAGTTTAGTATTAATTATATGTATCAAATTGTCTATATACATAGCTCGTGCAAGCGTCTCCAACAACATCCGTTTTAACTTCTGCGTATAACTGTAATTAATGTATTACAGTTTAATAATGAGGGGCATGAAGTTGGAGATTTTTCAGTTAGGTTGAATAAGTAATTAACGAGGCTCTTGACCATGGACCATGGTCTTTATGGACCCATGTTATGTTGGACACTTTTGCCCCTATTAATTGATAACTTGAGTCAATTATTTGGATTTGGTAAATTAATAAGTTTAAGGGCGGAAAATGTGGAATTAATTTAGGAACATGTAAATAACTCTCACTAATGAAAAATTACGAGTTAATGGTCAATAATTAAAAAATAAATCAGATACCAATTAAAATTAGAAGTTAAAGCATATATAATACAAAAGATTGAAAAATGTTCTTTTACTTTATCCTTTTACCTAATTCATATTTTCAGCAACATGATTGTACAATTATGTTCCTCATATTTTTATTGCTTTATCGTGATGCTTATACACCTTTGTTATTTTTTTGGAGCACATATCTGTAATAGTTGTTTATATTTTCTCCCTTTATTATGATGCTTGTACACCTTTATTCATTTTTCATGGAGTACATCCCTATTCACAATTGTACATCCAATTTTTTCAACAAAAAAAAAATTGTTCACCAAAATACTATAATATATAAAATTGGATTATTATAAAAAAAAAATTGTACGTTATTATACAGCTATATATATACTCATTGTTGCCGAAAATATATCGCCTCTATCATAAGCAGCTTATGGTTACATCTTAATCACATTGTCAGTGGCTACCACTTTATTAATTGTCTATAATCATGCAAGTACATTTCTTAATATTTGAAACTAATGAGGTCAAAATTGTCCAGAAAATTGGGGGTTTTTGTAAACCTTGGTCGATATAAGAATCCCACGGTATGGGAATAGAAACTATGTTTTTGGGTTAATTATAATTTGCTCCCTGATATTTAGGTGAAATTACACTTTACCTTTCTATTTTAGAAATATATACTTTGCTCTCGACCTTTTTTATACAGGGCTACAAAAACTTCTGAAATTTTAATTTAGATAGTATGGTAGTAATTAATATTCAAATAATCTCAATACATATAGTAATTTTTTTACAATTAATTGATAGTTAAAAATACTGTTTTAAAAACTAAAAAAATACAAAAAGAAAAATTGATAATTCAAAATGTCCATTAATTGTAAAAAAACTACCATACAGATTAAAATTATTGGAAGATGGCTTTTGTGAAGTGTAAATTAAGATTTCAGAAGTTGTAGTTAGATTATATTAAAAAATAGGGAGCAAAATGTATATTTATAAAACAAGAGATAGTAAAGTGTAATTTCACCTAAATTTCAGTAAAAAAATTGTAAGTATTCATATTTTTTTTTATAGTTAAGGAATGGTATGCTTATATTCTTAGGAATAGAAAGACTACTGAATCGGTATAGCTGACATTTTATGAAAAATTTATTGGAGGTAAGATTTAATCTCTTTACCTCCATACTGATGTCCCAAGCCAATTAGTTGTTGATGCTTCAGGACGGTTCATTTGGTAATTAGATGGAGGTGGCAATGATTGGGGGGAAAGAGCGGAGCGGACAAAGACGGTTTTGGAGGGACTGCTGTCGCAATGGTAGAGATGGGGTTGAAGAGTCCCCAAGTGGGCAACGACATGTCTGCGGGTGGCTGTCTTCTGGTGGTGACGATGAAACAAGTTTCTTGTGGAAATCCTGATATTTTCATTCTTTCTTATACTTTTCTCAGGTCACTATTGATCTAAGTATTTAAAGTTTTTCTATCAAATATACAACTACGGAGCTCCTAATATTGTCTTTCTTTTCAAGGCAGGCACACCGAGGGCCCACATTTCTCTACCCAATATCAAGTGGAATCGAATTTAACGCGATAGAATTAATTAAGGAAATGCGTTCTTATATATTGATTGAAAATATAAAATTTAATTAAATTTTCTAGCCTGAATCTTAAACAAGCAATTCTTCTTTCTATATTTGTTTGTTTCCCACGATGTGTCTCTAATATACCCAGATAGAATTATTCTTTACTTCGCGGGGCTGATGAGTTTATGAATTGTTGAATTTGAAAGAAATTTTTTTTAAAAACTCAATCAGTACAACTTACTAAGTCGGGCCATATGAGTATACGTTAAAGATATCTCAAATCTTATTCAATTTCTCATATTCTCTTGATAATTGATTTCTCCCATGTACAGAAGAAAGAAAAAGAAAATTTGTCTCCTTGTGTCGAGTCTAATAATGGAAATCTAAGGCAATTTTAGGTGAAATATATACCTCTTTATCTCATAATAATTGACATTAAAAATTAACTCACCTTTTCACTCGGTTTTTTCAGATTAATGTCTACAAAGATTTTCAAAAACTAAATGATAAACGATTGTGAGGTTTCATATCATATGTATCATAAGCTTGAGAAATTAACAAACTTTTTAATCACAGAATCGATACTAGAAATTTCATTTCAATTATTATTAGACAATTTGATACCGGTCAAAATTATAATGGTAAGTTTGGTACTGGTCTATGGCGGGGTTGCCGCCGAAGTTCCCCATGCGGAGAAATTACACGGTCAATACCGAAAGTCGAAGAAAAGCCTTCTGAGTTTTGTCTATTTGGGAAAATTAGAGGAAGACAAATATTCACAAATTTTCGGCACCGTCGTCCGGTTCACTGCTGTTTGACACGTAACGCTTTTCTTGCTTGTCCATTTCTTGAATTATTTTTCACTCCAATTTCATAGAATTTATTTTCTGCTGATCTGTCAGTATCCATGACACTAGCATTTAGATAAATTTCCTCAGTTTATTCATTATTCCTTTTTTAGACCGTATTTTCTCAAAATTGGAGAAATGTATAAGTTTGATACTAGATATGTATAAATTAGATGTAGAAAAAAGTGAGAGATCTGTACAAATAATTTGTAACATAAAATTATAGATATGTTATCAATATATTCAATAATATATACTAGTTCAACCTTTTATAAAAAAATAAATGTGAACGCATTAAATGTCACTTTCCGTCAAAATTAGAGATATGCATGAACTAAATGATAAATATGTATAAAGCTCAAAGTATAAAGCAAGTGATGGATATGTAAAAAATATGTGACACATTTGTATTAAAAAAATCAGAGATATCATACAGATATGTAAGTGAATAAACTTTAAATATGAATAATAAAATTTTGCATAGTTATGTATTTATGTATTTGTTATTTTTCATTTGTGCACTTATGTGTACCTAAAAGGCAGTGGGATTGATTTGAAAAAAAAAAAATTAAAAGATGAGGGACAAACAAAAGGTTTGACTCAAACCCTTTGCTTTCCTATTAGGCCGAAATGTGTTTTTTGAGCCGTCGATTCATGTTATTGCTTCGTTTCACCACCTTCTTTCCCGACATCATCTTCGCCCCTTCCAATTCTTCCTTTGCCATCTACAACTTGTGTTTCAACCTATTCGACATGCCCAAGCCTACCATCATCCTCACCTATTCTCGGGAATCCCATGGCTTCACTGTTGTCGTCACTTTGTTGATGTTGCTATTGCCTCATAATTGACTTGGGTCAGCATTGGCACAATCATTGAGGAGCTTTACTATGCCATCTTGGAGAAGAGCAAATCCCACAAGTCCCCGCTAAGATCTGTCTTATCGCCAATAGCAGAGATGAAGCTCGGCCAGAGGAGGAGAAGAGACATATACCTGGAATTTTTTAATTTTAATGAAGATAAAAATATAATTATAGGCATATGATATGCATGAGGTAGGGAGCATATAAGACACTTCCCCACAATAAGATTTCTCACAATCAAAGCTTAGGACGAGTTCTGTTCAAATTAATGCGCCTGCATTATTTTTGGTCAAAAGCAAGTCAAGATGACCCACAAATAAGAAATGGAAAACAACCTGTGTCTCTTAGTTATTTACAACATATGCCATCCGACCCACAGCAGAGTCATGTCAATGTTGATTTGCTCCAGGAACTGCAATTCCACTCTAGTAAAACTGCAATCAAGGTTGGAATTCAAGGGCTTGGGGACTCGCATCGCTTGTTTGAGTGCGTGCGATGAGGCGAGGGAAGAAGAGAAAGGAGCCGAATGAGTAGACGTGGAAGGCGACAATCCTCGGAGTGGCAGCGCAGGCGGTGTTGGCGACGAAGCTCTCTGTGGTGTCATGGGGGTTACACATCAGCCCGAGGAATACAGCAAGGGTGAAGAGAGAGTTCATGTTTATAATGCTGTCGAGGGGGTTGATATGGATGCTTATCAACATCATAGATTCGGTATCGAGGCTTTGGTTTGGAAAGGAGTGTGAAACGAGGGGAATAAATTACACCACTTCAGTCAAACTAGGCGATGGAGGAATCCCTGGCGATGCGGCTTCGAGAGCATCTCCAGCACAAGCAAAGACTCGATTTCGACTTCAATCCCTGGCGATGCAGGTCAGTCGTTCGAATCGATGGCAAGTGCTGCTGTGAGCGATTGTGGGTCGATAGCGATGTTGTCAATTTGGAAATTGGTTGACTGGGCAGGTTGGTGTGGGTCGATGGCGATACAGCTAGTGTGTGATTGTGAGTCGATGGTTGGTGTGAGCGGTTGTGGGTCGATGGCTGTCCAGATTCACCGACAACGATTGTGGGTCGTGGTGTGAGCGATGCAGCGCTTGGGAGCATTGGCGATGGCAATGAGTGGTATGGTGTTGTAAATACTTTAAAAATAGGGATATATTCATAAACTAGTCAGATGAGTTGTCTTGACCCGCTTAGAAATCCGACCCGACTCGCGTTTAATGGGATCTCATTAATTGGGTTTGATTGGAAACGAACTTGCCCTTAGTTTTTCTTTAAAAAACACCTAGAGGAGAGTTTTTTTTTTTTTACGGAAAAATGCCATTCATTGCACATAACCAACTAGATGTCACAAGCACGATCCAAATAAAGCAAATCTAAAACCACTCTCCGCAAGTCCTTTCATTCTTATGGTGGGTAAGTAATTTTACCATTAAATATGTTTTTACATGCAACTTTTTTATTAACCTTTTTGTTATAGGTAATTTCATCACTAACTTTTAAATGGTAAGAACATTCAATTTTTTCATGTTTGCCACATTAAGCAAATCTGTAAAATCTTTATTAACTTGCAATTTTCTTTACTGTTAAGCAAATTTTCATTAAGCAAATTTTTCACTGAAGCAAATTTTTTCATTGTTAAATGGTAAATTTCCAAATTTTGCACTTAAGCAAATTTTCATTAAGCAAAAAATTCACTTTCCGTTAAGAAAATTTTTTCATTGTTAAATGGTAAGGATATTCAATTTTTTTTACACAAATTTTTGTATTAACTTGCATTTTTCTCATTTTTTTCACGTTTGTCATATTAAACAATTTTAACGACTAGTGTCAGATTTGCTTCAAATACAAAACATTGATGGCAAATTTAAACCTTTTGAAAAGATCAATAACAAATTTACCTTTAAAAAAATTTAGCTGTAAAATCTTTAAAATTACTCTACCTAGTATCTTCTATAATTTAATGATAAATTTGCACATTTTCTCACAATTGAGGTGGAAGGGAGATTTTTTTGGCGGGCCCGACCCAACCTGAAAATAATACAGTCCCATCAAGCTGGATAACGTAATCTGAACGGGCCCATTATGCTCTAACGTGGCAAATATGGATCCGTCGATATTAGTAAATGGATGCTCTAACGTGGCAAATATGGATCCATCGATATTAGTAAATGGGTATTCGAGGTGCCAAAAAAAAAACAACTGTAGAACGTGAATCCCATTTTTAAAAGTAAACACGCCTCGCTCCATCGATAGTGACTAATTTAAACGAATTTGTATCTAGCTATCCACGAACCTAAAATCTGCTACGATTGAATGAATTTTAGTGGCACAAGACAAAACCTGGCAAAAATATAATATGAATTAGAGGGATAAATTCACTTGAGTATTCTGCTCAACAAGGTTCACTTAATCTTTCAGGAACCTGCTAGAAATATATAAAAACAGCTTTTGCTGCCTTTCCTTTTCGTCTTGCTTCGTGCATGTGACAAAGGTTCATTTTTTCCCATCGTTGAATTTCGTGCAAGAGATGAATTGTAAATTACATAAATGGTTCTAATATTTAATTATTATTATTTTTAATTCTTAACTTATTGAGTATTTTGTTTTGGTCTTAAATTAATTAAAATTATTTTATTTTGATGATTCACTAGATGAAATTCATTAACTCAAAATAATTGTATGACAAAAGCTTTTAAAATTCTAATTTAAATATTCGCTGGTAAATTTAAACAGTTTAATATTTTTTTATATTAAATAGACAAATTAAATTAGTAATTTTTTCTTTCTAAATAAAATAAGTTTAATTTATAGAGAGAAATAAAAATGTGATTTGAATTTTTTATTAACTATAAAAAAATTATTATACATATTAAATTTATTGTAATATAGTTACTGGATAATTTAAATTATTATCTAAAAAGTTTTTATCAAAAAAATACTTTGAGTTAACAAATTTCATCAAATTGGGACCAAAATGAAACATTTTCAACAGATTAGGATTAAAATGAAACATTTTTAATAGGTTTAAAACTAAAGCAAAACATTCAATAGGTTAGGGATTAAAAGAAAACAATGACTAAAGGTTAGGAACCATTTATGAAATTTACTCATAGTTTTCGCCATAGGCAAATTGGTTACTATATATTTTTTTATAATTAAATAGACGGCTAATGTTATTTTATAAGTGAAAATCCACAATCGACATTAAATGATTCATAGAAATAGATTAAGTAAACCGATAATACTTCTTTTATTTAAAAAAATTCTCCTGTTGTTTATAGAGTTGCAACTGCAAAAATCGCCTTCATCTAGCCTTTGCAACTTCTACCATTTTTGAAAATATACAACTCCACAACTCACATTACTCTTTAAGCTTGGGAAGAGACCATAATTTAGACTGAGTCCCCTTAGATCAATGGTCATTTGACGATCTACTGATTACAAACCTGAGCAAAATAATTTGTAATTCTATTCTTGCAATTGCCAACTACTAGAGGCGGAACCACCTTGGGGCAGGGGGGTGTCACTGCCCCCTCGAGAATTTTGTAAGTTTTTAAATGTTAGGTAATAAGTTGGCCATGTTGTGAGAAGCAAAGGACCTGTTAAGTGTTTTGCTCCCCCAAACTGGCTGAAGAGTATAAAAGGGTAAATAGCGAAAACAGTTTTAGATTTTTACTTTTCATCACAAATTTTCATCTAACCTCTGAAACATTGTATATCCATCCCAAACACTGCCACCCAAGACTTTTGTGAGTTTTTAAATATAAGGTACTAAAGAAATTAAGGACCAGTTATCTGTTTTATCCCCCCAAATTGGCTGAAGAATATAAAAGGGTAAATAGCGCAAACAGTGCTACCTTTTCATTGCAAATTTATAACCTCTGAAATTTACTCATAGTTTTCGCCATAGGCAGATTGGTTACTATATTTTTTTTTACAATTAAATAGTCCGCTTTGGCCCTAGCCCCCCTGAGCCTAAAATCCTAGGTCCGCCAACTACCACATTCAGAGCCCGCCACCTAAATGCCATAGGTTGTCCATTGTTGTTTGTGCTTACAGCATTCTTGACTAACCTTAATCACTGCCAATGGAGATCTCCATTGGTCAAGCTTAGCCACCATTTGCTACCCACCCTCCTTTGAGCATCGACTTGAGAACAGTGGGAAGTTGGTAATTTGAGCTCAAAACAGACGTTG
The DNA here is from genome assembly GCA_005392925.1 of Aquilaria sinensis. Classification (NCBI taxonomy): domain Eukaryota; kingdom Viridiplantae; phylum Streptophyta; class Magnoliopsida; order Malvales; family Thymelaeaceae; genus Aquilaria; species Aquilaria sinensis. Next base: position 250,037 of record SMDT01003046.1, on the reverse strand, counting down.
TAAATGGAGAATGAGGCATGTAGTGATGCATACAACAAATTGGTTAGGCTTTCTCGTTTGTTAGGCAGAGGTGGTGGACAAAAATCATGAGAGTGGTCTAAAGTAAGATAGTATAAGTGGCATAAAAAATTATTCAGTGAGCTAATTGGGCCATAATAGAAACATTAGTGACATATTTGTTGTTTTCAAAAAGGCTTCTCATGGAATATGCCACTAAATAATGGAATATTTTCTCCATTATCCAAAGGCAGTGGCTAATTTTATTTATCTAAAACGTTGGTCATATGTTTACACAATTCTAAAACATTAGCCATGAATTTAACTGTAAAAAAAAATAAAAAAAACTGTAGTGCCTAATGTCTTCTATAATAAATTAGTGTACATACCCAGCGTTGTATCAGGTTTCTTTTTCTTTTTAAGCTTTAAAATTGATTATATATTTAAATGGTATCCAAATATTATTTGCACAAATATCATCATTAAAATCAACAATATTAATAAAAGGGTTAACCACCGACGTACCTTAACTTTTGTTCTTGTCCCAAATGGGTACCCTAGCTTAATATTTGTCTTATCGAACTACCAAAACTTATATAGCACGTCTCAATTAGGTATTTTCCTTTAATTTTATCATTAAATTGATTGAAATTGATGACGTGACATTAAATAATATTAAAAAAATTTCAAAATAACAAACTTGAACCCTAAATTTTTACAATTACTAATTCTAAACCCTAAAACTTTAACTAAAATCAATTATGATCTCCCAATGTTAATCTCATTTTCTCTTGTTCACTTCATTCTTTCGGCTCTCTCTTCCACTTCTGCCACCAGCTAACTGGGCAATCGCCCAATCATTGTCCTACCTTTGCTGCTACCTTGTCGTACCACTGGGCTGGGAATCGAGGAAGAAACACGGATTTTTATTGCAATTGGACAAGGAAAATCAATTGGCGTAGTCAGAGTCGTGTGATTACGATCTGATCACTAGCCTAGTTGGACTCGATTCCGGGTGAGATATGATGCCGGAGAAGCTTGACGTCGTCATTCTCAATTACTGTAAAGTGTTGCGAATCGAGGCTAAGGATGGCAATTGGGTGGGTCTGGTCAGGGTTGGGTTCGATCATTTAGGTTCAAGTTTAATCGGGTTAGCATGTATTTGGTTCCAGGTCGGGTTATTTGGGTTTAGGTTGATTTTGGGTTGGGTAGATTTAGGGTTCGGGTTGGGTCATGCCGAGTTTAATTGGGTTCGGATCCAATCAGGTCAGGTTATCGGGTCTTAAACTAGATTCAACTAGATTGTCGAGTTTACTTGGTTCATTGATGTATAAGCTGAAATCGCTAAATTGATTCAATTTTTTTGTTTAATTTTGATTAAAATTTAATTTAACTAGACATAAAAAATAATATAAAGTTTATGAAGATATATTAATATATAATTTATTTAATTAAATATTCTCTCTGTACCAAGTTTTTTTTTATAACATTTACTATTTAATAATTAATCTATTATTTTTTATTTTCAACATTTTAGTATATAAATAAAAAATTATTATATTAAATAATAAATAAAGACCTAAAGTTTCTCTAAATATATATATTTTTTTAATTTTTTTATAACAAATAATCTCTCTCCATCCCATTTTCTTTGCTCAATTTAACTTTTCTGACTAATTTAATTTAAATTTATTTATATTATTATCTTATTCAAAATTAAAAAAACTATATTTAAAAAACTATAATTCTTGATTTATCATTAATGTATAAAATATTTTTATTTACATATTAAAATTTTGAAAATAAAAAATATAGATTAATTGTTAAAATATGAATAGTGTAAAGAATTTGAGACAGATAGAGTAATATGAATAAATTCAATTCAAACTATTTGAAAAGGTCAAATATTTCAAAGAATATGGGACGGAACGAGTATTATAATTTCTAAAACCTAATTATTCTTATCTCTCTATTACTGTATCACTTATCGTTTACCATTGTTCTCACTTATTCGCTCTACAACACAAAACATATTAACAGAATAGAAGAAACTCGTTCATATATATTAAATCATAAATTTTCTAAAGCCTTTTCCAATCATATATTTTATGTTGATTTAAGTTAAAATCGGGTTTTGTCGGGTTTAGTTATCAGGTCATTTCTGGTTCGGGTCAGGTCGGGTTCGGGCTCGGGTTTTCTTGAGTTTCATTTCAATCAGGTTTAGGTTCAGATCGGGTTGAGTGTAGTCGGGTTCAGGTCATTGGCTTTTTTGGTCAAATCGAGTGGGTCAGGTCAGATCTTCAGGTTGGGTGAAAATTTTCCATCTCTGATCGAGGTTGTTGCGAAGGGTTATGAATCGTGGTCTTAGTTACTGAAAGAAAGGCAGGTGTTAGTGAGAGATGGTGGCTGCCGGATGAGGAAGTGGGTAGGCATCTTCCGATCATATTGCATGAATTGCTAATGGTGACCACTAGAGAAAAGGTTGGCAACTCCCACGAAGAATCGGTGCTCACAGGGTGGCTCTGAGGGCTGTCAGCAGCTTTTGGTGTAGCAGCGGGAAAGAGGTTAGGGTTTTGGGGGGTTAATCGAGTGAGGGAGAGTAAAATTAGTTTTAAAGTTTAAGGGTTAGAATTAGTGATTAGAAAATTTTGAGGACGAAAGTTGTTATTTTAAATTTATTTTAGTGTTACTCAATGTCATGCCAGCATACTCTATCTGATTTAACGAATGAATTGGCGGAAAGTATCTAGATGGGATGCGTATCAAGAGATTAAGTATTTCGTTGGGACAAATGTTAGGGTATGGTATCCATTTGGGACAAAAATAAAAACTAAGATACCCTTGGTGGACTTTATTCTTAATAAAAGTACCAAAAAATGCTCAGACATAAATATTTGCTTGTAGACATGTCTTCATTTTTTACTTGATTTACTTCTCCTTTGTCCTGCATTAGTTCACATGTAACAATGCCCAAAACATTTAAATGTAATATTGACTTGTTAAGTTTTGGAAAATTAAAAAAAATATATATTTACCAAAAGAAAAAAAAAGGTAAAATCCACAAGAGGTATCCTAGCTTTTATTTTTTTGTCCTAATTGGGCACTCTACCTTCATGTTGTCCTAGTGAAGTATCTTAGATCTTATTACGTGTCCTAACTGGGTTTTTTCCATTAATTTTATGGTTAAATCTGACGAAAAATGATGATATGACATTAATTATTTTTTAAATAAATCTCAAAATAACAGTTTAAGCCCTCTTACTGTTCTCATAAACAATTCTAATCCCTTAAACTATTTAATACACTAATTATACTCCTAATCTCTTCTACCTACTTGTCTCACCTTTTATTTCCCAAAAAAATTTGGAAAATTGGGGTTGATTGATGAACCTTAGAACCAGACCTCTATCTCTTCTCTCTGCCTCCTTCACCTTCTCCTCCCACCTCGTGGTCATATATTTTGATGATGTCCCCGTCGAGGCCGCTAGTGGTGATGACATCATCCTCCTACCTCGCCATTGTTATTGCTCACTTTTCACTTGTCATTGCTGCCACCACTGCTCGCTCCTCATTCGTCATCCCTGCAATCACTACTATTCACTCGTCAACGCCTCTCGCTCCTCACACGATTAAAAATGGGAAACCCATCATCGCTCGTCACAGCCCTTCACTTCTCGCACGATTCACCATCATCTAGTCCAAGCGCCTCCATAACAAGATTGCCGAGTTCCCGACCTATCTCATGAAGTGGATCTAGAAGACCGCCACATGGATTTTGTTCCGGAGGAGTCCACCATTAATGTTGACCACATCGAAGTCAACAAGGAGACTCTCGAGATGCTCATGGCTTTCGAGATGAGCGATATTCCTAGAATTGAATTGGTGGATCCATTTGCCATCACAGTTGCACCTGCTTATGGGTGCCCGAGGTGGTGAATTGAGAGATTATATTATTTTGGTAGTTTGAAAAATTGCCTATGTTATCATGTTCAATGCAGTGTCAGATTTGTGTTTGAGATTTAAGAATTGCTTTCGTGCCTGTTGAGCTTAAAAAAAACAAAAAAAAAAAAGTAGGGTGAGAATTGGTGATGAACTCGACTTGGTCGGGAGAAGTTCTTGCTCTAGGTAAAGAATAGGTTAGGCGAAGGAGGTGGTGGAGATGAATGAGATGGAGAGGCTATAGAGGGAGTTTATGGGAAAAGTTAAGGGTTTAGAATTGTTGATAGCAAAAATTAAAGTGTTATTTTATAATTTATTTTAATATTTTTTATGTCACATTAGCATTTTCTGATAGAGATAATTTTGAAATTAATAGAAAATACTTAGATGGGACAAGGGATAAGAGGTAAGGTATCTCAATGGGAGAACTTGAAGATAGGGTATTCAATTAAGACAAAAAAAAAAAAAAACTAAGGTACCCTTGGTGAATTTTACTAAAAAAAATATATATGATTAAAGAAATTCATATTTTTTATTATTGGGAGAAGGGTATACACAAAAGAGAACTTAATTTTTTCAGTTGTCTGCAATAATTAAAAAAATGGTTAGGAATAATTAAATAAAATGGAAATTCAATTTTTTATTGTTAAATGGTCCAAACTTAGTATAATTGTAAAATATTTAAAATTAAAATGTTTAAAATAAAAATTTAATGGAATTTAAATTATGAATCAAAAGAACTAAAATGTTGAATGACTAAAATTATAAAACAAAATATATTTGAGTCTTTTCTAAAATGGTATAAAATATAATAAAACGTAATCAATCACAATAATTGTGTAATGGTTGAAATTATAAATTTTAGTAAATAAAATAAGTTGGTGTACTTCAATATTTCAAATAAATTATTCAATAGATCTGACGAATTAAAACTCTTAAACGTAATTGTCTAATAGTTATAAGAAGATAGAGTAGTTTAAATTTAAAATAAATAAATTAAGTAATTAAAAAATGGAAGGAACAAATTATTAAATCGTATAAAACATATCAATATAACATTAATTACTTAATTTTTATGTTATTTTAAATTAACATTTATTTTAATTTAATTATTTTTTAAAATTTAAAAATTATTTTATTACATTATCAATATGACATTATTATAATTAAATGGTATAAAACAAATCAGTTTAACATTAATTACTTAATTTTTCTATTTTAAATTTTGAATTTTTAAATTATTACTATAAGATTATCATAACTAAATCTCATCATAAAAAATTATAAAAAATAATTTAATTATTTTTTACTACATTAATTCAAAATTTGGGAATTAGCAAATTTGAGATTAATATAAATTTGATCTTGTATTTATCTATCTAAATTTATATTTGGATGTAATTAAAAAAATTACATCTTTGACTATATCATGTCACCACCATATCACATCGAGAGTCAGAGTTATGTTCCGTAAACAATGTGCAAAAAATTGTGGCTAACTTACAACAAATAAAAAAAATGTGTCACGTTTTAATAGAAATTTTATAACTCAATGAAAAGTGGGTCAGGTTGGGTTACATTGAGCATCAGATAATATATAGTACCTACGTTACAAGTTTTTTGAACCATGTTAATTTTTTTTACTGAATTTTGACTTAAATTTATTTATATTAGTGTTTGCTAAAAATATGTAAAAAATTTATATCAAAAAGCTGAAAAATTCTTGATAAATACTAATACAAATAAATTTCAGTCAAACTTAATTAAAAAAATGTGTGCAAAGAATTGGTATAGAGAAAGTATTTAAATTTTATACCAATATTATTAAATAGCACGAATTTCTTTATATGTATTTTATGATGATAATTAAATTTTTCTTGCTTGGGTTTTGTAAAGTGGATGTTGTTTCTTGTACAAAAAAAAATGATTCTTGTTAGAGTTGGTTGAAGTTCAGTAGAGAACAAAAGAATGTGTTTCATAACAAATCTAAGTTTGGATTTCCCCCCATCACCTTATCATAGACTATGCCGCCCTCTTGCCAAAACATCACCCTTTTGCTCTCAGCCCTTTGGTCTTCCCTCATCTGATGCTTGTAAATCGTCAGTGGAATCTCTTGACTTCATCTTCAACTCGACTCTGCTGCCAGCTGTTGACCACCCAACTCATGGTTTCCACTTTTGACAAGCTGTGTATCTCAATTTATTAATATTATTAATACTTGCAATCCATAAAAAAATAGTAGCAGAAAAAAATGTGGTAGTAGTATTTGTAAATGGTCTAGGGGCGTAGCCAGAAAATAAGTCTAGGGGATGTGACAGGATGTTAACTTGTATAAAGTTATGATCAATAATAGAAAAATATTAAATAACATTATATATAAATTCATGAAATTTGAAAGTTTATAACGATTAAGTTCAATTAAAAAATTTAAAACTCAAAATTTAATATGACACTTCTTCAAAATCACATACTCAAAACTATCGAAATCAAACATCAAACATCAAACACCAATCTTTTGATAACAAAGACAGTAGCTTCTTACTTCTCTAAAATTAGTCAAATTTAAGAAGAAATGTGCGCTGTTAAAATAAAAATGCTATAGATTTTTTATCATTCTAAAAGTTAGCAAATATGATCCATATAATAAAAATACAATAGTTGGTTTAATATGATTTTTTGTATTTGTTGACACTCAATTTTTTTCAGGTACTAACTTTTATTTAGTTCTAGGTTAGGCAAATTAGTGTAGGGTACATTTTATTTTGGGGGCAATTTGGTCTTTTTATGTGCTACTAATTTCAGGAGTATAAAACGTTTATCTAGGGTAGAAATAGGAATTAATTTAGTGTAGGCACCAATTTGGAGTCCAAACAGTTTTGCTGGGTCAATTTAGGTAAAAAGGAAAGTTTGGGAGGAAATTGGGGATTTTCAGAAGGCTTTGAGCAAAATTTGAAAGTTTGGGGTAAATCCGTCAAAATTGAAAACTTTGAGGTAAATCTGTCAAAATTAAAAAATTTGGGGAAAATCTGGCGATTTTATGAAATTTTGGAAAAATCTGGTTATTTTTGTAAAGTTTTGGCTGATTTGATTAATCCTAGAAGTTTTGGGTCAAATTGAAATTCACATAGAATATAGGGCCAGATCAGTAGATTGAGAGTTTTTATTGGACTTAAACTGATATTTTAACAGATTATATCCTAATCTTCTTAAATTGAATTTGGATCAAGTTTTAAATTTGTAAAACCTAGCTAATCTCGCCTAGCCCCAACTAGCCAAATTTGAAAATAAGGGGGAGGGAAAATCGAAACCCTAAGCTCCTAGGTGAAAAGGGAGAAACAGCAGCTTGAGCCCCTGATTTTTCGCTCTCAGCTCTCCAGTACCCTAACCTTCTTCTGAGCCGCCGCCACCCCTAGTGTACGCCTCTGCTGCCCGACGCCTCCGTCCTCTCCTTCGCCGTTCCAGCCACCACTTCCAGCCCATCGCTGCTGCTTCCCTGCCTTCGCAATCGCTCCAGCCATCGTCGACGCGTCAACCGACGGCTCGGGCAGCCGCCTTCGGCCTTCCTTCCATCGTCCGTCGCCCCTGACGTCCCCCCTGATGTCGCTCCCTCGCTCCACATCGGCCGCCGTCCGCTTGTCAAGTAGTCGCCACAGCCATCGCTGCCCTAGTCGTCGCCGTCAAAGCCCTGGCCACCAATCGCTTGTTCGTCGACGGAGGAACACCGAATCGAGAGTAGACCCGTTTTTCTAACCCGTACCCGAACGGGATCCGACCCAGCCAGGCTTCTGTTTTGGTACAGCACTCGTTTAGCCCCTCTTTTTTCTGTTTTGTTAAATTGAGTACCCAATTCTTTTCTGTTTGACAAATCAATCACTGACAGTATTGTTTTATTGTTTGTTTTCTTTTTTCTGATTGCTGGTTTTATTACTTCGAGGACCATGAATTAGTTTAGTGATCAATGTTACATAAAATTGCATGTTTAGGTTAGGTCAGATCTTATTGGATTTTATTTATTTATTTACTTATATTTAATTTTTCATAGCTAGCATAAGTCTAAAGTTCATTTGCATAATATATCCAAAAGATCTCATTTAGTAAAAATTCAATTCTGTGTGGGTTTAAGAAATCCCAGGATGAATTTAGGATAAAAAATAAATTTCAAGGTCCACATCTGGTTGATCTGATAAGATTTATGGTTTGGACAATTATTTAAAAATCTTTCAAAACAATAAAAAAAGTAAAGAAAAATAATTCTTAAGATCCATATCCGGGTGATCCGATAGAATTCATGGTTTGGATCGATAATCAACTAAAATATTTAAAAGATAAATAAAGAAAAGAAATAGATTAGGTGTTTTTTAGATCTCACATCCAGGTGGTTCGTTTAGAATCCATAGTTTGGATATTAATCAAATTAATTAGAAGCAAACAAAAAAAAAATTAAAATCAAAGTAAGGTGCCAATTTTGGGCGCTAGAATATAGTTATTTTAGTGTAACCGTACTCCTGAACCCCTTAAACTCTCGTAAACAATTTTTAAGTATCCAATTAACCTAGGTGTAAACTAATTGATGACGACTCCCAAAAACATGTTGCTACAGTATTATTTTCATTCAATATAAAAATAATGAAGAATTTAATTAAGAAGATTCTCCCTCATTAATTGTAAAGTATGTCATATAAATTCAATATTATTAATAATAATGATTAGGTATGCTAAGAATAAATATGTTCTACAAATTCAATATTAATAAGAAGATATTTTCCTTGTTATTTAAACTAATTGAAAAGTTGAATAGAATGTTGGAAAGTAAATATTAATATTAATCACAAACATAAACTTAATTTATAAAAATGAAAATATATTATAGATTTTAAAAAACTATTAGTAAATTTATACATATAGAAATTATTCAGAAGCAAAAATTTATAAGAAATATATTATATATTTAGGAAAAATTAGATTGGAGATAATATGAGATGAACCCTGTGTTTGATTTGCATGATTTATAAATCTTATTAGGTAATTAAAGCATTTGACCCCACCAGTATAACATGTGGAGTTACTATTATGGGGCAAAGTGCATGTTTTCTAAAATAGATAAGGGCAAATGCAGGTTGGGCTAAACTTTGGAGGGGTTTATGTAAGTTTCTCTTTGTTATTTACAAAAAGGTAAAATATACACTTGTCCATTATCAACTTTAAAATTTACAAATAAGTACCTAATTTTAATATTTTTCAATTTTATATCACATCAATCAACTCTAATTAAAAATTTAAAAATTTTAGGGGGGCCCCCTCCTTAAGATATGCCCTTGAAATAGTCATTTATCCCTAGACTTTAGAATAGTTATCCGTTTCAAGTTTTTCTACTCCATTAAAAAAAGACAAAAGAAAAACAAAATTTAGGTCTTTCAATCCCATATTATCCTATTATAGCAACTCTTAGCTTATCATTTCTGACATTATTATTCTCCTGTTATAATTCCACAATATTCAAGATTAGCTCACCATGAATTTCCTAAATAGATTGCTAAATGAGGAGAATTCTTTTCAAGGAGGAAATTGATAAGAAAATAAAACAAAACGAACTCATCTAGATCATAAGCAATTGTTTACATCTACGCTAACTCATCAAGGTTTTTCAATAATTCTTCGCTCTCTATTTTCCCACTAAACCATGGATAAGACGTGAAGAGAAAAAACAAATTGAAGCCCGGAATTTCTTTTAGTTACAATAAAGAATTACTTGCCTTTTTGAAAGAGACTTTTGCTTTTATCCTGGGAATCATGGCCTTCTTTTTCCTTAGATTAAGTACTTGGGGAAAATGAGAGCGGCATGACAGGGTTCAAATTAGAAGCTTCCCGCCTCAACGATGAGCATTGCCGTTTCGTTAACAGGACCCATACTCATCATAGAAATCAAAGAAGGCAAAGCTTCAGACATCGGCGTTATCATGGTGGCAGTCTCCAGGAGAGATTGAATACCATATCTGGTAATATTTGATCTTTTCATCCCACGGCCCCAAGAGAAGAAGAAACAACGGGATTGGAACACAAAGTAGAAAAATAATTACGTGCGCAATGAGAATAAACCACAATTTCTCTATTCTAATCTACAGCAACTACCTCGCCTATAACATTGATAGCAGTACACGCACATTTTTTTGTTAATATAGGCCATGATTGTTTTTTTTTTAAATATAGTTAGATAATTGTGCTATCTTTTTTTTTTCCAGATAAATTATCATGTTTTTTGTAAATTTGAATAAAAGCATAAGCTAAAATATATATTAGATTTTAGCAAAATTTCTATAAATAATAGGAATAATAAGAACAAATATTTGTATTCCTATAAATATAAATTATTTAGTAGCTAATCACATATATAAGTAATATTGGAAGCATCTATATACCTATGTGTATTTGGTCGTTTATCTACAAATGATACGAACAACTATATGCATTGGTATGAATCTAAAGTAACCAAGTAATAAAAATAAGATAACGAAGGGTTTGGTTCATATATCATACAGAATGAAAACTCTAACCCTTTTATGTTTAGTTTAGGTATTTAATTTGCATATTTCTCTAAATTTTGAGCAACTAAAATATTCTTAACTTTTTAACTTTAGGATAATAACTTTTGAAGCCAAATCAAGATAATAATTTGACTATTTCTAACCAAATTAATTCAAAATTTGGGAGTTAGCAAAATCAGGATTAATATAAATTTAATATTATATTAATCTATCTAAATTTAAAATTTGAATGTAAGTCAAAATTTGTGGACTTGACTATCACGTATCATCACCATATTGTATTATAAGGTAAGAGGTATATTTGTAAACCATGTACAAAAGTTTGCGGTTAGCTTACTAAAAAAGGAAAATATGCAATGTGTTGGTTCTACAATTAAAATCACTCTTAGATGTATCATGCTCTATAATCGGCAAGTTGCCATTCTTATCTAAAATTATGAAAACAATTACCATCGAAGAATAAAATAACCTAGGTATCCCAATTCGCCTAAATTGGATGCCAGTCCCACTCAAAATTGCAAAATTCCCGCCCTTCTCAGAGAAAACTTGCAAGATTCACCATTTCTAATGAAAAAAAAAAGTCAATTTATTAAAGGAAGCCATGAGAGAAGAGGAACTGAGAAGAAAGAATAAGGAAGAGAGAGAGAGAGAGAGAGAGAGAGAGAGTGAGGTGAAAGCCTTAAGATATGAGACATTAACTTGGGAAGAGAGACAGAGATGAGATACAGGGAGGCAAGGGCCGAAGCAGTTAAGGTCAGGGAACAAAGAAAATGAGTGACAGACAACGATGAGATAAAGTGCAGAGTAAGAATAATTTTTCAGCACTTCAGTTAAAAATAAATTAAAAAATTCACTAAAACAATGAAATAAAAATTAGTTTACGGTGGTAAGTATTTTATGGGTGCAATAATTTTTAAATAAGAATAACAAATGATTTTCAATTAAGTTCTACAAAAATATGTGAAATAGTGACTTTATGTAAATAGTATTTAGGATTTTTTAGAGTTACTTTGAATTTTAGGTGATATTGCACTTATTCCTTAGGCTTAAAAATCTACACTTGCCCCCAAATTTTTTAATGTTGTCAGTCAAAATTATAGTTAGACACCTTAAATTTAGTCTGATTTATAATTATACACAGAACTTTTGAAATCTACAATTTTTCAAGAATGCCCCTCCTCTTCTTATCTTTTACTTCTATTTTTTGCTATCCCGCTTCAACCCTATCCAACTCCACTATTTCTCGGCCTCCTTATCTGACCCTACCTTCTTGCTCCTCCTCCTCCTTGCCCAACCTCGTACCCAAAATCTCGCATTGACCTATTCAGACTCACCCAAATTCACCTCATTTGTCCTTCCGCGTATTGATGGAAATTGAATGAGAAGAGGAAGGCCAACACTTTAATGCCTCCAACCGCTTCAATTGATTTTTTTATCTAGAACTATATCATTTAAATATCTAATTAATAATCATTTGAATAATATTTTTAGAAATTTTTTTTGTTGCTAACTAAGAAAAATAAAAATCAAGAGAAAATACCAAGATTTCCCAAAAACCAGAAAAAAATATTTGTCAACCTTTTTAAATATAAAGTTTCAATCGATATTATTCAAGTTGAGTGAATAATCTCTATATATAAAAAATAATTACTAATAATTCATTTTTTAGGATCATTGTCAAACATGTAGTAATATTGCTTTACCTTGTATTTTCAAATTAAATTGGTTTTCAACATTTCTTATTTTATTTTATTTTATTTTGAATTCACTACATGAGGAGCTAGCTTTTTAGACAAATGTAATGGGGGCAAATAGTGCATTTGTCTCCAATCCTATATTTGAAATTTGAGGCTAAAACTTAGAAACATATATTATATTTGTCACTAATTAATATACATTGGAGAAAAATAAAATGAACCAAATTAAATATTTGACTTCATAAACTCTATTCAAAATTGGAGGCAAATAATTGGAGCTAAATATTATATTGTTAATAATTAGAATATGATGAGACAAATAAAAAATTAAATAAGAAATTTATCTCTAATAATTAAATTCAAATAATTAGAGGCTCAAATTGTATTTTCCACTAATATGGGCAGGAGTGTTTTGCAAACTTCTAGAAAATTTGATGAACTTTATAATTTTTTATATTAATATCATTATTATGTATTTGCTTCATTACTTTTATACCTAGTTCGTTTTAACTTAAGTTAATTGATTCTAAAATGGCTTATTTTTATTCTTTCGTCTTTTTTTATCTGAAACTAATTTTAATTAAAAGCCAATATTATGTAACTGCAATAATTCATTGAAAATATAATTTTTGTAATCTTACTAAATTTTTATGAATTTTTATAATTTAAGGCATTAAAAAAAAATAAAAATTCATAAAAATTTAACATCATGAAAATTTACTTTTAAATGAATTATTGCATCTACATAATATTAGCTTTCAAATGAAATTGGTTTCATGTGAAAAAAATGTAAAAGTAAAAATAAGTCAGTTGACTTAAGTTAAAACGAATTGGCTCGTGAATAGTTCTATTTTATTACTTTTATACGTGAATAGATCTCTTTTCTAGTAAAACTTACGTAGATCACTTATATAGCTCTTAGTCAATAAGCAAATTCAAATTTTTGAGACAAAAAAACTTAGCAGAAACAACGTAAATTTCACAAAGCTTGAAAAAGGTAGCATTGAACTTGACCAAGGCTGACCACTTGTGCTTCATATTTGCATGGGAAAGTTACAAAAACCCCCCTGTGGTTTAGTCAAACCTACAATTTGCCCCCTATACTTTGAGAAACCTACACTTTGCCCCATATATTTTTTATGCTGCCCGATAACAACTTTTGAAACTGTATTTAAACTATATGGTAATAATGCTCTAGTAATTTCAAGATTTTTGATATTTTTTTCACAGCAAACCGACCTTTAAAAAATATTGATATATAATTACAGGTGGAAAAGTACATTTACAGAAAGGAAAAACTGATAGTTTAAAGTATCTATTAGCTATAAGAAAATACTGAACAGATTGAAATTACTGGAAGATGATTATCGTAGAGTTTAAATGCAGTTTCAGAAGTTGTTATCAGGCAGTATAAAAAACATGGGGGGCAAAGTGTAGGTTTCTCAAAATAGAGGGGGCAAAGTGTAGGTTTGACCAAACCACAGGGGGGTTTTTGTAACTTTCCCTATTTGCATTTCTAGGCAATGGCTGTTATATTGACATCCTCCATGGCAACATCATAGGAATTGGAGTTGAAATCATTGTTGGTCGCCAAAAGTTGGGAGGCGGTATAATAGCTGCATTCTCTACATGTCTGGAGCATCCAATGGTCATTGGCATAGGTGGCACTGGTGAGAAGAGTGGAGGTGAGGGACCCCTGAGTTAATGGCCTTGGTATGGGCAAGTCTCAATGCAGTAACCCAAGGTCGCCGTTAAGAGCCTAAGGAGCGTCGGCAAGGGGATTGGCGGAAAGGATATTGGAGCATAAGGAGAAGTCGCATAAGGAAGCGAGGAAGGGCAGAGATGGATGGGTCAAAGTGGAGGCAGAAGAAAATGGAAGTGGAGAGACGAGGAGGGGAAGGGAAATTTTGGAAAATAGTAGATTTCTAAAGTTTTGGGTATAATTGTAAACCAAACTAAGTTCAAGATGGTTGGCTGTAATTTTGACTGACAACTGACTGACGGTATTAAAAAAGAAGGGGGTAAGAGTAGATTTTCAAACCTCAGGAGGGTAAGTGTAATATTACCTAAAGTCTAAAGGGTAACTATAAAAAAACCTAGAATTTAATATGAATAAAGATTTAGTGAGAATGTTCTAATGACGTTCACGTCTCGTTTGAGAACATTTTTATAATTAGCGTTATAATTTTAGATCATTTATTTGATGGAGATTAAAATATTAAAATTAAAAGTTAAAAACTACAATATAATAATTTTTTTAAAACTCTAACATTAATTTTAATGCTAATACCAAACAGACTTATATGTATGGATAGACACTTTTTCACTCCCATTTTAAGTCACATGGTGATTGACACCCTGACGACTCTTCCGCGAACCAGCTAGATCCACATCCAACACGTCAGCATTTTATTTGCGACTGATTGGATGTTGATCGGATAATATGCTTCTGTGTGATGAAAACAAGTGTCCCTCTCAGGGTCACCTTCGCCAAGCAGCCAAAACATACCATTTCAAAGCCTTCAAGTCTTCTCAAGCGTGCCTGCTTTAGTGCAAGTTACAAGCTGGACCATTCTGTGCCATCCCATCGCGTTTTCCAGTCGGCAACTTGCAGCAGTTCAAATGGACTTCACATTTGACATATGCAAAACCCAAAATACAAGAACATGGGGATGGATGGACGGTAACGTAGTCAAGCTTGGACGTATCCATAGAATCAAATACTGTGTCCATGGCATACAGTATATGGTACACAAGTTATAGCGGTGTGTCAGAATACCATATGGTACACCACTATATATAGCGCTTACAACAGATATGCTATTTACCGCTAGTTTTTTAAATTGTTTTAGACAATTTACAACGATATATTATGGTATACCACAGTTATTGCCGGTATACCGTATATTGTGAGTTAGAATATTTTATTTTTTATTTTATGTTAATGTGTTCCCCTCACACACACACACACACACACATTGTGAGTTAGAAATATTATATTTTTTATTTTATATTAATGTACCACACAAAAAATTTCTTTGAATTAAAACTAGAGTTCCGTAATATGGGATGAAATGTTGTTTTTGTGGAACAAAATGGGACATAAGTATTATATTTAAGTTAAATTTTATTAAAATAAGGTAAAAAGGCCAACTTTTGTAAAATAGAAGAAGTGCAAATAATTAAGATACATATAAAATGTGTAAAAAAAAATTATATTTGATATTTTTCATCTTAAACTAATATATATATATATATTTGTAAAAACAGTAACACAATATATAATGTTGTATACGTATAGTTTACTTGAATACCTTAGACGTATCATCATGATGTAAAGCATTTTGGGGACTCGTGTATCAAATATTAATAAATTTGTGAAGTGCTCGTAATGTATTTTCAACCTCGAATCAGGAAAGCCTAGGCTATAAGTTCATACAAAAACTGTCATCTTCAAGTTCCCACAATCGTGATCAGCACTTTATAGTATGTGTGCATGGTTCCAAATAATTTAATGGTATGTGCAAAGACAAGACGTCACGTAACTCATGAGTTGGTGATGCCTGGGGGAAGCTACTATGTTGATTGCTCGGCACTTTTGAGCTGCTTTTGGAAAGGGTACTGGTTGGACTTGGACGCGACGAAATCTTGCACAAGGAGGGGAACCGAGGAGCAATCCTTCCAACCGGGTGATGTCGAGCCTTCTGATGCTCCGGCATTATTGCTCTCAAGCACCGTTTCCGGCCTACCATTGGAAGGAAAGAAACTGAATCCACTGTTTTTGAATTGGAATCCAGATAATTAGAAGCAGTTGATTTCAGAGGCAATCTACGATGTTTGAATGCTGCAATTGATCTTTGCAATGTAGACGGAACCTGCAGAGATGAGATTCAAGGCTAAGAGAAACTCCACAAATAGATCACCGGAAGACAATGCACTCAAATACGTTCCCATGACTTAGCAAAACTAAAACAAAAGGTGTCTGTGCACACATTATAATCTATGTTCTCATGAATTGGCAACAATGACTTGCAGATGAAAAATAATTCCATGAAAAAAAAAAATTGTAAAGGTGAAGGGTCATAAAAATCGAAATCTCAAACAAGCATATTACAAGCACCTTAATTTATTGTTGGAAGATATGCTAAATTGATAGAATAATCCAATAAGATGTACCCAGTACCATAAAAGTTCTAATCTGTCTAGCCCGGTGAAATACTATGATGAAAGAAAAAGGATTCCCAACAAAGGCAGTTGGCAAATTATTTAAACAAATTTCAGCTTCTGTTTACTTCATCCCCGTCCACATTTGTTGTACTACTTTCCAAATTAAACTTATTTCCCCATCAAACATATTATGCAGCCTATGAATAAACTTCAGTTTACTCTAAAAGAGGTTTTTATAGTTCATAAACCAAGTTAAGTTCCAAAGCAACTGAATGCTTCACACTGTAATTTATAGGAAACATGATAAACAAGGCTCACCACTGAAAGAAGGCTACATGAAGCAAATGACAATGACGATGAAGAAAAAGGAGATCCCCCTCGCTTGTTTCCATTGTGATCAATTTTTGGTTGTTCAGGAAGTGCACTGGCAGATCCAAAACTGCTTGGAGTAAGTTCCTCCTCTTCCTCTTCCTCTTCCTCACCATCCTCATTTTCCTCCTCATCAACGTCCTCCTTACTTGTTGCTTTATCCTCTTGGTTGGGTGAAAAAGAAACATCTTCCTCTGGCAGTTCTGATTCCATTCTATCTTGCTCTGCTTTTTCTCTCATCTTCAACTCTTCATCCATATCCTCAATTGCCTCTTCCAAACATATTTCAGCCTCCACAAGTTCAAGTTCTTTCTCAATTAGCTGCAGTTTCACCTCACCAGCTTTCTTCTTCTCCTCCATCCATTTCTCTAATTTACTGAATGCTGGTTTTAATACATTGTCAAACACCATTATAAGGCGTGTCCATATGTTTTGCTCTTCCTCAACTTCTAGTCCGAAAAAATCATCAAAACCAAGTGGAAGAAACTCAGCCTTCAGTGGATCCACATCTTCACCATCTTTTAGAGGAGGCTGCCAAAATAAACGGAGTCCATGTTCTTCATCCTCAATATAATTGATCAACCTCCCTGTAGGAGTGTGTAGAATGAGGGGGTCTGTAGTATAATTCAGCTTTGAGGGATCTTCAGGGTCAGGTTCGGGTTCCTTGTTTACTAGAATAAACTCTGGTTCCTCATCTGTAACAAGTTGCATTACACGTTAGCAATAGAAAAAGGCAACTGCTATGAGAATGTAGATTAATGAAGCAGTCACAAATCTATACAGGGAGTAAGGTCCTAAGAAGCAATTTTGCTGTGTTATGCCGAAACATGAAGTTTCTATTATTCCTAGTAAATCTCCGGTTGTCACAATAAATCACGTACGACAAGCATTCTTCTCCTTTTTCTTTTCTTTTCATAGAAAAAAAGATGTTAACTTCAGGCATCAAGGAGATTTCCCATGCATTAAGGAATTATTAATGAGCAATATTGTATTAAACCATGGAACCCACTCAATTGTATATCCTATTCACCTGAAAAACAAATATTCAAGCCTCATCTGTTTAAATATAGCAATAGTAAACTCTTTCCACCCAAAAACGCTACTCTGCTTCACTTTATTTAGCTTTTCTTGTTTTGTAAATTGCCCCTTACAGAATATCAAATAAATGCTTCTCATTTATCTTAACCAATAGTGCTTGCTAAGGAGATACCCTTAGACCACCAATATTCAAGCTCAGCAGGCATAGGTAATCTCAATGGGGCTTTGTAGAAAGAGTTCAACCACATTTCTCTTTCTTGGTCCACTTCATGCACGTACTTCTTCCAATAATCAGGAACCTGTCAATCAAACAAAAAATTTCCATCTCCTTGAATAATATGAAAAAGGAAAATGCATTCCACATGGCCCAAGACCTGCTTTGCCAGTCACGGACACACAAGAAACGTTAGAAGGATGTCGGGCCTCTGAATTTCAGGAGGCCCATGCCCCAATCGACAGGCACTGTGTGCCCCTGCCTCGCAAAGCAGCTCACAAGGTGGCATGTAAGTTGGGCCCTAATAAAAATGGGGGTCATGACTGTCATGTAAGTTAGACCCCACTAAAAATGAGGGGCAATGATTGGAAACAGATCTTACTTCATAGAAACAGATCTTACTTCATAGAATTGATTGATAAAGCCCGGCACCATCCATGCATCTTCTTCCTCATAAAAATATGGGTGTGAAGGATCACCATAAGGACCCCTCTCTTCCCGAACCACTGCAAACACACAATACTAAAATCAGTGAAAAAACTCAAATATAAATATAATCCCGCCATCCCTAATGCAATGAGGTTTCTCCCATTTTTACAAAGCTTAAGGGCATTGCATCACATCAAGCAACTTTTCATTCTACTCCACTATCCAATATGCATACATGCTATACTAATGGTGCATTGGTAGTTCACATCAGGCAAGTAAATGTATGTTGCTTCCAATTATATCCATGCCAGTAAGGATTTAAAATATATATCATCAACACCATGACCATGACTTTTTTTTTTATTTTTTGGTACAATAGTATGATTGAAAAACTTACAAAATCAATGAAATCATTTCACAATAAAAAGCCATGTCCATGTGCTTGGAGAAAATGAAGACATAATTGCCGACAGCATGTGGCAAGAAAAATGAACAGATAAAATATTGGTGATATCCATTTTTAGTTTGAAAGATTGAACTGAAATATCCCAGGATGAGTTTTTGTGAGTCCTCTCCAGAGAATATCTGAATTCAACAGATCAGTTTCAGAGCAAGTTTCAGAAACCAACTTATCCAGGTCAAGTAATATAGGAATACATTTCCATTTGCTCCATTTTCCTTTCCTTCCAAGCATTATGCTGACAACTAAGTTTTACAATGATAGGAAAGTTATTAAAGTAAAGGAGGCTTACTTCCATCAGGTTTATTCACAAACATTCGCGCCTTAGCAGCAGCTACTTCAGCTATTCCTGCATGCATCTGGAAGACAACAACATCAGAGATTATACAGCTTTTTGATGATTTTAGTGGAAAACTTCATGACAGCAAGGAAAATCACAATATACCGCTGAAATGTCCTCATCACAACCTGCTAAGTCATCCAATAACTGCCCAAAGTAGAATCTGCCCTGCATGCATTATTAAAAGGAGACAGCATTAAGTACCAAGAGAATCAAGCAAAAAGGGACTCAAGAATCTGCACAGATTCACATGCTGGCATTAACCAGGAGACGTAGTTCATAGAAATTTGCTTTACCTCAAATACTTTATGCCTAAACCAAGTTAGCAACTCCACTCAATCTAGACTATAAAGAGTTTATGATTCAAGTCATGCCTTCATACATGGCATCACTCAAAAGAAGATCAAAGTGGAAAAGCACAGGTGCTTCATACAACTTGTCTGCACGCTTATGGATGACAAGTGACAGGTCCACACTCATAAAAGAAAGAGAATTAAGTACATAAACTTTTCTATATGAAGTTATCCAAGAATTCAATGCCCATATGTGAGTTACGTACATATAACATACGCTCATTGACTTCATATATACCACAACCATGCATCCTGCCATGCTTCCACTGTCCAGCATAACGGTATCGGCCTTTCTCTCTGGATTAGAAACACAATTTGCATTAATACCGTAATGATGATGACAAAGATGATAACAATAATAATAAAATTAAAAAGGGGTGTCTGTGTGTGTGTGTGTGTGTGTCTGCGCACATGTGTACAAAAGATGAACCCGGATGCCCTACAATGAAAAATTAAGGAATACTATGCTGAGAAACTCTGCTCCTATATTTTCCTTACTAGGAAATGAAACAGAATCTTTAGTCCTGCTCAAACTTTGAAATTGATTGTTTTATCCAACGTGCACTTTTTACTTCAATTGCATACCTCAGACATGCAATGCAAATTCTTAACAGAACACTGACAGAAACAAAGACAAGAGTGCACATAGCAATCTTTCTTAATCTGCTTTATGTAACGCTAAGGATTTGAAATTTATGTACAATCAGATCTAGAGAACAGAAGGAGATTGAACTACAAGAACATCAGAACTTATGAGAGCTACATGAATCTAACAAACTCACGGTTTGCTCCCAAAAAATTTGATCCACTCGTCCCTCTCATGAAAAGGAACTTCATATTGACCATCAGTGAAAGTAACACAATCATCAATATCCATTTCAAGCCATTCCTTGTCTTCTGGGCTCATGTAATCCCTTTTTATTATTTTCCCTTCTGCACGCATTTTGGCTTCAAGTCTGGCAAATTAACTGAATCAGTGTCATATCCAAATTCATTGTACCAGCTTTATATTGTAAGACAATACATCTCTAGAGCTGCATGGATCATTGACCGTACTTAGAACCTGGCACTGGTTCATCATCAGGTATATCAACTTCAACAACACCATGACCGTCCATGTCATTTTGAAGCCATTCACCTTCATACCTATGAAAATGAGAAGTCATGTAGAACATTTTTTCACACAAATATATAAGATAAGAACCATCAACATCACGGTGCATGCAAACCCAGGTACTATGATACATAGCATATAAATATATCAATTTAACGGTTATGGCATAAATATCCTAGCAGCATGATTACTGTTGAGTGATGACCCACCAGCAGAAAACCATACAGTAACCAGCCAGCTGAGGCACAATGCAAGTGGATTACTAATGGAGGCTAAGAGAAGCATGAAGCAAAGGCAATATGATGAGGCAAACGCTCTTTGAAACGAACAAAGAACAGAAGCAACATCAAGATTGATAGTATATATAACTGACAAACCTGACCAATCCATGTTCAGCAACATAAACACCTTTTCCGGTAGCCAGGTCATCCCAAACAGTGCCTTCATACCTAGAGAAGTAAGTCATTAACAATTATGACAAACAGACTATGCTTAGCAACAATTAGATACCAGTCCTCCAACCATCAAGCCAAATCAACATTTACAGCCACGGCAAGCGACTATCATATAGCAAGAACAGTTTGAAAAGAAAAATTCAATGAGTCGACATGGCTTCTAGCAATTCATCGCCAAACAAATGCAAGTCCTCATACTCATTCAAAAGCAGTGTAAGCAAAAATAACAGGACAGAGGAGTGCGTACGTGCTTCCATCTGGGAAAATGTAGCTGACCCATTTGAGGAACTCCTCAATCCTATCCAATTCCTCAATCACCGCCTTGGGGGTGGATATATCAACGTGATTATCCGGAATTACAGGGTACGGCTTCCGGTAAGGCACGTAAAATGGCGCAATCGGTGGATTGCCGCCTTCCTCCAACTCCTTCTTAATCACCTCCAACTCGTCATCGTCGACCCAGGTCGGGTCCCATCCGGGTTTCTTCATCCCTAGCGGCGCGTCTCCCCACAGCTCCTTCAAATCCTCCTCCCGCCAATTCTCCGGGTCTTTCGGGAAATTCCACTGCTCTTCCCAGGGAACGAAGCCCTCCTCATTCTCTTCCAGGCGCTTCTTATACTGCTTGCTCTCGAGGATCTTCGTGAATATCTTATAGTTAGTTTCCGGGGAATTGTCCTGCTCATCCCCTGATTGAGGGTAGAGGAGGGCATCGAGTTCGGGATCTTCCTCGCTAGAGTCGTCGGAGTATGTTGAGTCGTCCGAGTCGGCGTCGGAGTCGGATTCCTCTCCTTCTTTTCTTTGTTCGTCTTCCTCCGCTCGCTCTTGCTCGGAATCGGAGCCTTCGTCGTTGGCCATTTTGGGGGAGAGAAGAAGATAAGGTAGCAGGGAGGAGGAAGAAGAAGAACGATAGCTACGAGGGAAAATGAGAGCAGCTACTATCGACTGAGAGCAGATTTTGTGGTTTATCGGAAAGGGTTTTTGAAAATTTTGGGCTTTTCCTCCTCTTTTTCCTAAAAACCCGGAATAAGCCACCAAAATTAGTAGCTTTGAACACTTAACGCACTCAACAATTATCCTGTTACATCCACATCAGCTCAACGCTTCCGGTGCTGTCCTAGTCTTACTGGGAAAAGTTGCGTCCACGCAACGAAGAGCCTCCCTAATTGCAGACACTAGCGCAACATCCGGATCAACAGGAATGAAGAACTTCGCTAGAATTGAACCTTCATGATCCCTCCATAAACCCCCAGTTGCTCTATCTAGGTCCATGTTTTCCTAACACAGAACCAACGACACTAGATTTTAAGTGTCCACACGAATGCAACCTGAAGAATAACTGAATTGATATGAAGCAAAAATTCCACCATTAAGTAAGAATTTCGAACCTTTACTTTAAAAACCAACCTGTTTCGAGCTTGCCATAAAGACCATGTGGATGAGAAAAGAAGTGGGCATCCACAATTAAGGAACCAGAACTGAAAAGCGAAGCAACATCAGCCGGAGTAGCCCAGGCAAAGATTCCAGCATCCAACCAAACTATACCAGATGAAAATGGAAATAAAAGCACAATGAATAAACTCAACACAATCCCCAGAATCAAGCAAGCAGGAACAAAATGGGCACGAATCATGCTCCTGGTCAATCAAGTTGCGACTCCACAAAGCCTCCCTCACAGGAATTTTCCAAACTAAAAGTTGCCAACAGAATACCAGCACCTTATATTTAGAAGATAATAGAGGCCTGGAGAATGCGGAGAATGCTCCCAACTGTAAGCAAAACGAGTTAGGAGAGTACCTGCCCGAGTCCAAAAACGACGTATGCTACTTTACTTGGATTTATATTTTTCTCTCCCTCTTTTTTTCTTTTTTTCCTAAAGTAAATTATTTAAAACATGAATAAAAGAGCTTCTATATATCATCGACATAATTCTTAATTTTAAAAAGCTTCATTTCACCTTAACAAAGTTAGGTGTCAACAATTTCACTTTTCTTATGGCTTCTCTCAATACATGACGTTTTCCTAAATGCCTTAATATTTTTAAAGCTTCTGTACTCGCTTCTTCCTCATTATTCCTCGCTTTTCTGTCCTAACCGAATAACTAGCTTTTCTGCCTTTTTATCGTTTGTTCATTAAAATATCACTTTTTTTCTATTATTTATTGTATCTCATTTATCATATTTTAATCCTACTTCCTCAACATATTTCATGCTAGATAAAAGACTTGGTAAGATAGAGAAGCTATTTTCTACTCATGAAAAGTGTTTTCACACCACAAAAAATGTTTACAGACAAAAAAAAAACATGTTCTTCTGTTAGAGGGCATTTAACACCAACACTTTTTTCCTTTCAGCCCCTAAAATATCTAAACATAAATTTACTTCAAAAAATTATAATTTTATTGTATAAAAATGACACAGTCACATAAAAGAGCATTTATCCACTTTGTCATCCCCCCCCCCTGGTTCATTGCTTTAGTTGTATTAAATTACATTTTTCTCTTTTGCTTCAAATATAATCACCTAATTTTCTCTATCATTCTCTTAATACGAATGCTATTTGTAACTTTTCCCCTACTAAATTTACTCATTCCCTATAATTATTGTTAAATTAGGAAAATTGTTAGCAATACTTTCTTCGTCTCTAATTCTTTATTTTGTTTTGAACTTCACTTATTTGTTTTTTTTCTTAACTAATAACACTGTTCCTAAAAATCGGAATTTATTTTTTAGAATATACAATTTTACATTTCAATTATTGTAAATTTTTCTTTTTTCTTTTTTACCCACATATCCTCCAGGTAATTAAACTGGTTGTTCCCCTCCTTCCCCGCTCATTTTCTTTTTAGTCACTTTTTGGTTCTTATGCTACAGCAAGTTGCCACTATGCCAAAATAGAAAGTTCTGAGACTATCGTCTGTTCTTCACCTCCAATTTTCTTTCCAACCACTCTTGGTCATTTTGTATATTAAATGCCTCATACATGATCGAATTCTTCCTAAAAAAAGACACATCTTTGCTGACTAATTCCAACCAATTGTTCTTCTAATCACCTATTTGGAATGGAATCGAATACCTTGATTAGAATTACAATCTATTATGCTTCCTTAACTGATTCCTAGAGTATTAAAATAAAAAGAATGGGGTGCATTTATGGAGAAATATCTTGTTCATCACACTTGGCAGACTATAATTGAGATATTATCATCAAACAACTTTAAATTTAAAATAGCTGAAAATGCATTAAATTGATATGGAAACATCTCTCATGAACAAGGAGAGTGGACTCAATCCTAAGATTCATGAGATACCTCATTATCTGTGATCGTCCCTCATGATTTCAGCCTTAAATCCACACTTACCATGCAAATGTAAGCTATTGGCTACAAGAGGATAACCACGTGACATGAATAATGAGGTAATGGAAAATCTTCTTCTTTTTCTTCTTCTTAAGAAAGCACTCTTCTGAATATCATCACTAACTTGAGCATCAGATGACCCTCCTTGTAAACCTTCACTCTGAGACCTCTAATGTTGTATTTTTTATAGGACTTCTAGGTTTCCAACTTTTCCTTTTTTCGGGACTTCTAGGTTTCCAGGTTTCCTTACATTCCAGGACTTATGGGGTTCCCAATTTTTAGGCATTCCAAGTCAACATTTTCAACGCATTTTGGCTACCAACAAGCTTATTTAGCAGTTAGCATTGTTGTTTAAACTTGTAACTTATAAACACTTTAATGGTGAGATTTCTATTAAGACCCACAGGAAAACTAAGGAATGAGAGTGGTAGAGTAAAGCTACTAATGTGGTGTTGTACCTTTGCAAAAATTAGTAAAGGTTACTTTCAAATTGGTAAACTTGAGAAGAAAAGTAGACTCTCCATTTGGATGAAAGAATGAATTTATATACAAACTTGGTGTTTTCTATTCCTCTATTAGTTTGTGTAATTTGTGGTTGCATTAAACATCATACCTACACTCTTTATTTCCTATTTCACTATTGATCTTTAGTTTGGAAATTTACTTCGATTTTGATTTAAGTAAAGTTTTTAAATCAACTAATTCACTACGGTTTTGATTGAACTCGAGGTGTTAAATGCCGTTACAATTAGGTATACTGCACCTTGAATTTTTAAAGTATGCTACATAGTATATCACACCGTATACCGTTACTGTTTTCGCAAAAAAATAAATGTTACTCTCTCCATCTCAAAAGTTTTGCTCTATTTATTTTTGGCAATTAATCTAGGATTTTTTCATTTTCAACATTCTAATATATAAATAAAAAATTTTTGTATATGAATGATAATTCAAGATATGTAGTTTCTAAATATATATATATTTTATTTTTTCTAACAAACAATAATATGAATAAAATTGAGTCAAAATATAACAAAAAGTCAAATGTATCAAAACTTTTGAGATGAAGGGAGTAGAAAATTATTTTAAGATGACATAATTTGTTTAATAATTTATTTTTACACATTTTATATGTATTCTAATTTTTCTCATCATAATTTGTCAAATATAAATAAAATATATATGATAGAAGATTTTTTTTAATACAAAAAAACATAAAAAATGTTATATATAGAGCAAAATAAATAATACTAAAAAAACTAATTTATTAATATAAGAGATAAATATAATACTTTAATAATAACAATATATTTTCTAATACCACATTGAGTTCCAAAATGACTCAAAGTATGACGTTTCTTTCCTAATTTGTTCTGTAAAAGCAGCATATTTATCTTACGTCATGGAATTTTGGTTTAAGTCAAGAAATTTTGCAAATGAGAGTAATATTTAGTTGGAGTAGCATGCATCAGAAATCCAATTAGGGGATATTGGTTAATACCATGTTGTAGCTGAAAAATGTAATGATTGTCACCAAATAGATTATTAAAACAGATTGAGGCCAATGATGATGAACCTTTAAGTTGCTACCACATATAAAAATTTTAATATTTACTAAGAAAAGTAACAAAAAAATAAAAGTAAATATTTATTTTATGATATGTGTATTATTTATATTTTAATATTTTATATATTTATGATATTTTGATGTAAAATGAAAAAAATAGCAGCAAAAAATAAATTACTGCGGCACATACCATGCAGTATTTGTGGTATACTGCAGTTTTTTGACAAAATGCATACAAAAAGTGAGCGGTATATAAAATACCGCAATATACTTTATGGTAAAATGACAAAATGTGAAAAAATTTGTATCGCTTACCTGCAGTAAACAGTATGCCGCAAGGTATATTGAGGTACCGCACAGTATTTAACACAATGATTGAACTTGAGCCAACAACCACTATCAAATGCTACTAACTTCGTGGATGAAGTTTAATGAGATTCTGATTATAGATTCATAGTTTTGACATTCTAACACTTGGCACTGAATATTGGAGTTCAAATTAGGAGTTAAACGGACAATTCCTTGGATACGTAAATGCTTTTGAGGATCTAAAGGTGATACTATTCACCACGATTAGGAAACATTCAAATAAGTCGGGGATTTCAAGTGGATATTTTTAATGAAGTTAGGGACTTAGCTTAGACGAGAAATAAAATGGTTAAGGGTCAAAACACGCAATTAAACCAATTATACGATCGCGCCCTAAGTAGAGATAAACTCATATGATCAATATTATCCAAAATCAGCCGACAAGATCTCAGCTGTTACTTGACTTCGAAGAGAGTTTGTGTTTCTTCGACAGGTTAGTTTTGGTTTCATGTCACCAGGTTTCTGACTTCTGAGTTGTCAGCCACGCCGATGTCAAGCCTCAAGGTATACGGCAGAAAGCAAAAGACTACCAATTCTAGCAGAATCCAGGAGGTTTATGTGAGGAGAAGGAAAATTCCTAAACCACTGAAGGAGGAGGAAGAGCGGCAGCAATTTGGATGGGCACCAGAGACGCCGGAGAAGCTGCCCACAGGTAGGCCGTTGAGGCAGGATATTGGTAGAAGCGAGTCGGACATGAAACTTGCTGTTCAAGGAACAGCTTGGGATGACCAGACTCCCGCAACACCTATTGTTGAAACTTCTGCTTTTGAAGCTCCTGCATCGTTAGGTGAGGGAAATAAGGGTTTTGATGGAAGCGCAGGCGTGGTTCTATATTCTGCAGGACCGACTGACTTGAATAGAGGCGTCGTTGATGGTGATTCGCATATATATTCAAGAGGAAGAGAGCTTGATTTTGGTTTGAGCGGAGGGGTTGATGATTTGCAAGATGACGCACCTACTAATGCTTCGGGATACTGTAATTTTCAAGATGTTCTATTTTCTGCTCCGACCGAGACCAGAGCAGAGGAGCAAGTAATGAAGTGTGCCGGAATACAAAGCCTTGGTTTTGCTTTCTGTACCCACAATGAGGTTTCAAATGGTTGGGATGAAGGCATGCCTTTTACACAGCTTCTGAACATGTCTGGCTCAACGCTACTACAGTCATCTGGAACTGGGGAAGATGTAACACAATTCGACATGTCACATGAGGTATTGGATCATGAAAATGATGAAAGATGCTCTCAATATAGTAGTCACCAGGCTGCACCTGCTGTTCCAACTCCTCCTCCTCGGAACCAAAGCGTGGATTTGAAGAAAAGGCAAAACATGAAAACGAAAAGGAAGAAACATAGGCCTAAGGTTGTTGTTGATGGGACACAGAAACGCACTCCAAAACCTAGCACCCCAAAACCTGCAACTCCAAGAAAAACCAAGGAGAAAACACCTGGCAAGAGAAAGTGTACAAGAAAAAGCAAGCAACCAGAACTAGACTCTGAATCTCGCAGCTCAGCATGTACAAATGCAATGCATGCTTACACAGAGAAAATCATTTCCTGTGACAAATGCTCCAGCAATGGAGTCACCAAGGAAATTGTTAGCTCACAGGCAAGAACCCGAAAATCATGTAAGCGGGTTTTGGATTTCAACTCAGCAAGTGAGCTAGTAGGTGAAAATGTCGAAAAAAAGCTAGCATTGTCCTTGGTTCCTATTGGTTGTGAATACAACTCTCTGCAGAAGTATCAAAAGTTGTGGAGAGAGCAGTTAAACTTTCCAAAGTTATGCAAGAAGATGAGGTCTAAAAGGAGGAGGAAGTTAAATTTATTCTTATGGTCTGATTATACGTTTGTGACAATATATAAGTGGTGCAATGTTGATGGAACCTGTACTAGATCAAGACGCTCCAAGAGGAAGCTAGTGATTAAATTCACTCCAAGCAAAGCACAAAATGAGAATGCTGATACTGGAACTTCTGGTGTCAATTTAGGAGAGCATGCAGTGCCTTTAGAGGGATCTAAAGCACATCACATGGTTTTATGCCCTCTAGGAACACAAAATTCATGTTCTTTAGGAACACAAACAAGCGAAAAAGAAAGTTTTGAGGCTACTTGCTTTGAAAATTTGAGTGATTTTGTATCAGTTGAGAATGTTGGGGCGAAGGCAGCTCACAGTTCTATTGAAAAAGAATCTGCTAAGTTCCCTTTGGAACTTGAGGGACACGGAAGCAAAAATGAGCCAATCCTAAAAGAAGTAGAGTCTCGTCCTACCACCACATTGAAAGGTATTCTCCAACCATTAATATTTGGAATGACAAAAAGTAACTATAACTTCTAAACTTGGAAACTGATATCAACTTAACTATGTTTCATGCATAGGTTCTACAGAAGTTGTGCGTGAAGCTGCCATGTGTATCATCATAGAGAAACTTCAGTCTTTGTGTATCAAAGATGGAGGAGAACAGGTCATGAAGAAAGCTTGTAGAGGAAAGGCAAAGAAATCTCATCAGAGCAAAGAAGGAGCTCTGGTTCCCTATCAAGGATCCTCAAGTTTAGTTGTGAAGAAAAGTACAGCAAAAGTTGATTTAGACCCAGAAACTTTGAGAGTTTGGAACTTGCTAAAAGATGCTGGCTGCAAAGAGCAGGTGGGTGCTGAAAAAGAAGAACAATGGCAAAAAGAAAGGGACATCTTTAAATTACGAATAGATACATTTAATGCTCGCAATTTCCTGATCCAAGGTACAGTTTCTCTACCTGGTATCATTGACATGTAAAGCACAACTACTTCCAAATTAAACCCAAGAGACCAGTCGGATGAGTTGGAAAGCTCCTAAATTTATTTCACATAATTTAGTCATTTTCTGTGACAATTTTTAACAGGTGATAGAGGTTTCAGAAAATGGAAAGGTTCTGTTGTTGATTCAGTTGTTGGGGTTTTCCTTACTCAGAATGTAACAGACCATGTTTCAAGGTAGAGAAGGCATTACTTTGATCATGATTTGCATATTTCTTTATTTTTCTTTTGAAAGATTGACATTGATACAAGTATTGCTGAATATGGATGATTTCAACTGACACTTGCATTGCAGCTCGGCGTTCATGTCACTTGCTGCTACCTTCTCCATCAAGAAAACGTGCACATCTGATGCATTCAATGACGGCAGGGAGTTTCCAAGCAGCCAAGAATCAGTTGGAAGTAACATGCTGGACCTGTCAACACATGATTGGGAAGGTGATCAATATTTTGTCTGTGAACCTGATCTGGAAACAAGTCAAGAGTTGGAGAAAAGAATAGAAACTCTGGCCAGTAGAATACCAGAATCTAAATCTCTACAAATTGAAGATGTTACAGGCTCGGATGGATCAACAGATATGGGTGGTTCCTCTCTGTCTATTCCAATTTCCACTGCCAAAGAGCACCTTGAGTTCTTCAAGGACTCTTCAAATTCAGTTGCCAACTCTTCTGTGCCTTGTTGGTGCAGAGAAGAAGAAGAAGAAGAAGAAGCTGAAATGAACCACAGTTGCTGCCTGCACCAAGAACAGACAATTAACTCTCGGTCCTCAACAAAACCCATGGATGACCAAGAGGGGAAAATTCTGAACACTGAAACACAGTTAAGTATTGACTCAACAGTGACCAAGAAGAGGAAGAGACGAAAACAACCAGAAGGAGAACATGACTCTTTAGACAAGGATGGAAAAGCTCCAAGAAAAGGGAAGATCAAAGGTGTTAAGAAGAAAAGGGAAGATATCTTCTGGGAAAACCTACGAAAAGAGTATTCAGATGCTGGGCCACGATCTGCAGATCAAATGGATTCCGTAGACTGGGAAGCAGTTCGGGCTGCATCAGTGGATGACGTTGCAAACTCAATCCAAGACCGTGGGCAGCAATTCCAGATTGCAATACGAATCAAGGTGCATTATATATGTCGGGAATACAATCAGCTTTAAAAGGGAACTTTCAAGACAAATTGTGTATCAGACTTATGAACGAATTTGTTTTCTAAATGGTTGCAGGATTTCCTTGACCGACTGGTTCGAATCCATGGAAATATTAACCTTGAATGGTTGCGGAATGTTCCCCCAGATTTGACAAAGTAAGTTAACGTATGTTTAACCTGCCTTGCTGTTCAAGCTATCTTTACAACCTTCCCTTTTTTTTTTTTTTTTCCTTTTTGTTGTCAAAGGGAGTACCTGCTGGAGGTAAATGGGCTGGGATTGAAGAGTGTAGAGTGTGTACGGCTGTTGTCACTTAAACAAGTTGCCTTCCCGGTTGACACGAATGTTGGTCGAATAGCAGTACGTTTAGGATGGGTGCCTCTCCAGCCATTGCCTGAAGCACTTGAAATACATCTCCTTGAGCAGTAAGAAGAATCCCCCATCAATATTCATATTCTGAATTTTTCTATTCAGAAGAATAAAAAAATCAAATGAACTGACTATTATTCATCATTTTAGGTACCCTTTGATGGATTCCATTCAGAAGTACCTCTGGCCACGACTTTGCACCCTTGACCAGAAAACATTGTAGTCTCACATCCCTCTAATCAATTATTTCTAACCATAATACTTTTCCATCAGTGGCAGTGTGAGCATCTTGTTCACGCTCCATGCTTGTACAATAAAGTATTTACTTCACTACATCTAACAAAAGAATCTAACCATCGACGAATTGTTCCATACAGATATGAGTTACATTATCAGATGATAACCTTTGGAAAGGTATGTATCATTGAGATCTTTGTGAACATTTTAATCATGGAATCCTTTTCCCTTTAGACTAATGCAAGTAAATGCATCAAAACTGTTTACAGGTTTTCTGCACCAAGAGAAATCCAAACTGTAATGCCTGTCCAATGAGAGGTGAATGTAGACATTTCGCAAGTGCATTTGCAAGGTTTGTTTCATCTGCTGTTCGATATTAGTATTTGAATATTGTGGCATTGTAACGAGTTGTGCGTGTATAAGCTACACCGTGTGTATGCCAAAGCAGGACAGCTTTACATTCACAAACTGATATAATACTGAATGCAGCGCAAGGCTCTGTCTGCCAGGACCTACAGACAAAAGAGTAGTGACCATAGCAAGTTCTGCTTTTAGTGCTGATTATCCATCTGGTGCTTCAAACTACCGAACACCATTATCATTAGGGAGTAGGCCATGTGCCGAATGTAGGTGCCAAACTGAAAGCTGTGAGTTTACAATTGAAGACCCTTTTGCGTTGGCATCCCAAAGGTGCTCAGGATGTAGATATCAGACCAAGAACAGTGAACCTATTGTTGAAGAACCAGTAGAGTTGCCATTTAAAGAGCCTGAAATCAAAGTCATAATTGCGGAAGAGCCTGAAATTGAGTATGATCCTGAAGGAATTCCTATCATCAAACTCAATGTTGAGAGGTTCCAGACAAATTTGCTGAGTTATATGGACAAGAATGGTATGATGGTTCAAGGAGGTGAAACATCCAGAGGTTTAGTTTCTTTGACTCCTGAAGAAGCTTCAATTCCTGTAAGCAAGCTTAAGTCTGTCTCCCGCTTACGAACTGAGCATCAAGTGTAAGTTTATCGTCTAATGCTGAATCATGTAACAAAATCTATCACGAGAGACAGAATATCTTTGTCAGCTGAGATGATAAATTTGAGAATGACTTTCTTTTAGAGGCCCTGTAAATATGTTTCCCACAAAAGGATAAACAGGATATCAGCAGCAAAAATTAGATCAACCAAATCTCAACTTTGTTTTCTCATACTTATGTTATATTACATTTTTAGTTCCAAATATGGCCTATTCCTAAACCCTACAATCTTTTTCTGCTTTCATGCAGTTATGAGCTTCCCGAGAATCACTATCTTCTGAGAGAGGTGAAGCTCATTTCCAGTTATGTGATAACTTTTCCAGATTTCTTTGTATATGGACTTGGTATTTAATAACTTTTTATATACCATCACAGCTACAACTAGGTGAACTTGATCCAGATGATCCACTGCGGTACCATCTTGCTATATGGCAACCAGGTACATAATGCAAACTCTTGTGTGTACATGACTCTGTGTGTGTGTGTGTGTTGGCTGGCAAATACCACCGCAACAACCTGACATATGACCAATTGAACAAAGAGAATACAGTATATATTAAAGGGTGAAATCATTGAAGTTCCGCTTCATGAGAATTTCTTGTACTTAAAGGACGTAGTGACTACCTCACTACCGCATAATAAGATGCAGGTATGCTTGCTGATTATCAAATATATTTGTTTCAGGCGAAACTGTACATTCGTTGGATCCACCGAAGAAAAGATGCAACTCCAGTGAGTCTGAGCTTTGCAATGATCAGACATGCTTTTCCTGCAACTGCATTAGAGAACAGGATGCTAATGTTGTCCGTGCAACAATTTTGGTGAGTGAAACAAAATATACCAAGTAGCTACAAGGAGATTATGAAAAAATATGCACTGATAACCTCTAATGTAACATATTTAACAAATTTATTGGGTATAAAACACATGAACAGATACCCAGTCGAACAGCAAATAGAGGCAGTTTTCCACTAAATGGAACATATTTTCAAGTCAATGAGGTGAATTCCTTTGCAATTTTTTTCCTTTCACCCTTAGTCAGTATCTTTCTTCAATAGCCATGAATTTGGGATGAAAACCCACCTTATAATGTCACATTCAACGTGTTATACAGGTGTTTGCGGATCATGAAACGAGTCACAACCCCATTGTTGTACCAAGAGATATGATATATAACCTGAGAAGGAGAACAGCATATTTTGGGACCTCAATATCATCAATACTTAAAGGTAAATGATCAACGTGCTATGATCAAAATATCTAGTGAAGCAATATGCTCATTGGGTAGTATTTCTCTACAGGTCTACCCACAAGAGAGATACAGAAATGCTTTTGGAAAGGTATGAACGATGGCATATTTTTGCATCATTCTGCACTCCTCTTCCTTATCATCGTTGGTATTCCTGCATTGGTCAATAAAGGCATTTGTGCAGTTATTGTCATCTAATTCCACAGACTCAAACATATTTTGCATCTATGCAGTTTCTGTCAAAACATAAAAACTCACAGCTGGTCCTGAATTAACAAAATACATGTTGCATGCACTAAGGTTTCAACTTAACAAATTGTTTTTGCAGGGGTTGTCTGCGTGAGGGCATTTGAGCGGGCACAGCGATGTCCCAGACCGTTGGTAATGAGATTCCATTGCTCGCCTAGTAAGATGGAGAGCAAACGAGGGAAGCAGAAGGACAAGTTGGGGAACATGTCGAAAGGCAGCTTGTAGTGGCATGTTGTACATATCAGTATTCCTTTGAGATACATTAGCATTAGAATATAGCATTTGGGTTCAGAAACCAAACTGCTGAGCCTTCTAAAGGAAGTTGAGTAGAAAACAAGTATTCATCCAGTTAATCAATCTTGAAATGTAAAGGTAATGTAAGGTTCATGACAATAGCATTAGAGCCATTGATTTGGAAAAGCAATCAAATGAAAATTTTTAAAAGTGATGGATTCTCCTCCTACTGTAAATTTCCCCATCGTCTCTCTCCTGTAGCCTGTAGGAATTATGAGATCACCTAAGGAAGCCTTCAGTATCCACTGGTCATGGACTTAATAACCCTACCAATGGCGATCCCATCACCGCAATATCATCTGCTATGCCTGTCAGAATTTTAACTGTCCAAAAATGGGAATCAACTGCATGAATCTTTAACAATGAACTAAAATGCTAGATTACTGGGCCTTTCGAATAAAGCCATTCTTTTTTATACTGGAGATCGAGAACAGATGGACTTTTACAGGACTGAACAACTGGAAAATGCATGGACGAAAAACAGAGACAGAAAAAAAGAATTGAGAGATTACATGTAACTCATTGTTATATACAAGGATGTGGTTGC
Organism: Aquilaria sinensis; assembly: GCA_005392925.1. Classification (NCBI taxonomy): domain Eukaryota; kingdom Viridiplantae; phylum Streptophyta; class Magnoliopsida; order Malvales; family Thymelaeaceae; genus Aquilaria; species Aquilaria sinensis. Next base: position 215,727 of record SMDT01003046.1, on the reverse strand, counting down.
AAATGGTCTCTGGTTAGACCATCACTAAGGTTGACGGTTCACATTTCACTAACTAAATGAAATGACGCATATAAATATACTCTGCCTATTGGTTTTAAAAATGGATGAAATTATCTGCAGAAAACAGATGCGCCAAGCTGTATTGTTGATCACCTAAAAGGGGAAGCCCTTGATCAAATATCAAGCAGGTTTCTATCTATGGATGTCTTGAAGTACTGCCTTCCAACTGTGTCGATCTCAACTGAGAATCATCCTACAATTTTGATAAAAGAGAAATGAGAAATGATTAGCTCACACTAGAAAATATGCAATGTTGCACTAAACAATTTTTTGCAAACATACCTGAAAGGCATAGCTAAAAGTAGCTGATGGACGGTAATCTAACTGTCCCTGCATACACAGGACAACGCAAAAAGGGTATTTCATATCAGACTCGTTATATAACTGAATCCTTACTTCTATTTGGTCACGATGAAAATCCCTACCAGTCCATGCATGCTTTGCTGATTCTCAAAGAACCCATCATGGCTGGGCGCTATAGAATTCAATTGCCCCTACAAAGACCCAATATAAATAAAGACACTGATAAATCTGGGCTGCAAATGAATGTTATAGTAACAGTTCCAGTAAAACTCACCAGACCCTGCATGCTCTGTTGGTTCACATAATAACCATCATGAGGCGGCTCCATCAGATTCAATTGTACCTGGAGTTTGAGCAGTTAAAATTCCAAAAACCATGTCCAAATGGTTAATACATATCAGTAGCTTAGCAAATATTGAAATGCTCAAACTGAAAAAAATATGATAATACCAGCCCTTGCACATGCTGTTGAGCACCATAATAACTATTAAGAGTTATTCCATCAGAACCCAAATTTTCCTGCATAAGTAAAAGCACAGATTAATACCATATCGTGCTGCATATGTTCTTCTCCCGAATCTTTAACACTCAAAGCTATTCTCCCAAGGCCATCGCATCTTACACTTGTAAAAAGAAGTGATATCATGATTTGGAATCAGAAGGCATACCATTTGCTGCAAGCTGTCTTGCGTCTCTACAAACATTATATCTGGCTCTGACTGTCCCTGAAATATCAAAGGCCTAAGCTCAGAGCAAGTTTTACGTTGCATTCTCATTTACAATTGATATCAAGGACAACATAGAATCAACACCAATGTAATGTTGACAGTTGCTGAAATCACCTTTCTTTTCTTGTTCAAAGTCTTTCTTCGAATAGCTTTTGAAGCCAAATTCCCTTGAGTTTCTTCTTCTGATTCACGAAGGGCATGACTACTTGACCCCAGAACAATACTCTTAGAATTATTTACATCAACGCAGCTTTTCAGAGCTTCTAATAGAGCACGATAAGCTATATTGTAACTCTCTTCAGAAACTGATCCTTCTTCACCCAATTCAATGGCATGTTTACACAAATCATTATAACGTTGCACCCTAGTCAGTACTCGTGAATTTTCTTGAGTGGCTGATTGCCCACTTTTTGCATCCTTTGTCCATCTCTTCAATATATAATGATTTGGTATGCTTTTCAGACCAGAAATTTGGAGTACAAACATTGCGTGTCTACAAAGAAAACCATTAAATTCAAAAGAACGGCAGATACAAGACACTTCCAACTTATCTTTGTTCCATAAAACCATAAAAAATTCATGCTTGTCACAGTCTTGAACTTTAAATGTCAAGGTTCCTTCTTCTTCCTTTTGCTCTTTCAGTTGGCAACCAACCACACCCAATACCTCAACTTGGAATTTCTTAAATATTGCATGTGTATAAACTGTTGACATCTGTTTTTCCCAGGGCGAAGGTGACCTTAATGCAGGCTGTTTGTGCCAAGTGTCAAAATCTGCTATTGCTTCTTCTTCATACCTATTCTGTAAAATGGCCCCATATTGTCTCACAAACTCTCTCAGAGTAATTTTCTTATGCATGTACTTGTCAAAGAAAGCATTTATACTTTCCGAGCGTTGACTTGTAGACATACCAGCAAGAAAGGCACCATCCATGTAAGTAGGCACCCACTTTTTCCGGTCTTCATACAGTGCACGCACCCACTCATCATCTTGCAGTTCAAATCGAGTAATCATTTTCCACCATCGCATATCAAATTGGTCATCAGTCCATGACTTGAAAATGCACTTTTTGAATTTAGGTAAAAAGTTCTCATGCTGTTTGATTACAGGGCCGAGGGATTCAGGGATCTTCTCTAATATATGCCAAAGAAAGAAGAAATGGCGTGTTTCTGGGAGGACCTCTTCGATGGTTGCCTTCAATGCATGGTCCTGATCAGTTATTATAGCTTTTGGAGCAAGTCCGCCCATTGCTCTTAGCCACGTCTTCATTAGCCACAAAAATGTTGGCTTACTGTCATCCGCAATCAATGCACAGCCAAGCAACATAGCCTGATAGTGATGATTAACACCAACAAATGGAGCAAAAGCCAATTTCTCATTTAATTTCACATGCATCGTGTCAAAAGAAACAACATCATTAAAGCTCATGTAATCAACCCTACTCTTAGCATCAACCCATAACAGATTTCTCAACCGCTGCTCTTCATTTAAATCAATGGCATAAAAGAAATCAGGGTTTTCCTTCTTGATCCGCTTAAAATACTCAAGCATGATTTGTGCATCTCCCTCATCCAACTGCAGCTGCCGACCGTTATCATACTGAATAATTACATCACTGATGCCAAGACCCACAGTTTGACTCTGACAAGATTGTCTAGACATCTCAACATACATCTTTCTGGTTCGTTCACTAACTGCATGCAATATGTCAATATTATTCTTTTCAGCTAATTTGACATTCCGATGAATCCGAAAATGATAAGCAAGGGCTGGAAGAAGCTCATGATTATGCTCCTTGACAAACTCATGAATGATCCATTTCCCATTTGACCTTCTTTTCACATGCATGCTAGCCTTGCAATCTGTCTTTTTCACACTTGTTCTGCGACTGCTGCTACTATCCGATTCTGGCGTGACTCCATATCTAGAACATGCAAATTTTGCATCGATAAACTCTTTTGTTTTCTTTGAACGCCTGCTGTTCTTTATGGAGGTGGTGAACCCCATAGACTTGGCATATTCCTGATAAAAGGAATATGCTGCTTCATGCGACTCAAACTCAATGCCATTCCGTGGCTCAAATTCTACATCCCCTGTGAAGCCTATGGCAGCACTTCTAGAGGCATCAATTCCATCATTCCTAGTATTTGCTTCCACCATAGCATTAACCATATCATCACTCGATCCATTGGTACCGGGCATAATATTTCCGCGCTCTAACATCTCTGTATTTGCATTTTCAATCGCTTGCAATCCTTTTCATGATCATCAGGAGGTGTAGCCTCTGATTTATTTCCATTCCAAGCACCAAAAAAAAAACACTTCATTCGTCAAAAACAATCTCGAATTTTAGGTGGGAAATTGGAAATCTCCAATAATATAACGCAGACATTCTTCCCTGGCTACTTAACTCGGTAATTAATTTACTAATACTCAAGAGTCCCAAAAACTTAAATTGTCGTAGCCCGAATTTTACTGAATCAACAATCGGCAAGAAAACTTCCTACTTCTCGCATTTAGCATACATATCCCGGACCTTGCAGGCAGACCAAGGAAAATATACTTAAAAGACTAATAAATATACCAGCGAACGACATGAAAATTCCAGGAAGAGACAGGGAGATACGCACCTAGACGAAGAGATACTCCGATAGCAACTTGCTTGTCGTGCTGGATCAGCTCCCGCCGTCTAGAGGTTCAGCTGTCACAAATTCGGGGCAGCCGGCTGGTACGCAAGGGCGACGCGGGCTTCATGGCTGTTTTTGGCTTTGCGAAAGATTTGGGGAAGGCCGGAAAGTGGCAATAGTGTAGGCCAAAATACATCTTTAGAACTCAAACTCGATCAACTAAGACACCTAACCCCTCTAAACTTTAACTCGGGGCAACTCAGCCCTTAAACTTGGTAAAGTGAGATAGTCAACCACTTTGACTTGCATGTGATGTCACATGATTTTAGACCAAGAAACATCGTCATCCTGCTCCGGCACTACTGCCACTTCCTCTACGCCTGCTCAAGGTTGCCAAGAAGTTGCTACAGTGTCACAATCTCATTGGATCCAAGGAATTTGACTTCTTGGCCCAAGAAATCGACCTTCTTCTCAACCACTCCAAATAGATCCTCACTATCATTGACGTCCTCAAGAACCACTAGGGTCATTGCTCCATCTTGCAAGTATGTCGTGAAACAGTGACCATAATTCCATCAAGAAACAGTAACGACAGCTTGTGCACCTACTCCACCCAAACAAGAACAAGTTTGCCTTTGCCAATTTTGCCTTTCAGCTTGTCACCCAAGTTTGGGCGGTTCTATCCAACATCTCCAAGATGCCACTCTATGACAAAGAGCTAGGCTCATTCACGATGGTTGATTGTTTCGGTGATTATAGGATCAAATTGTCAGTGATGCAAGCAAAGCAAAAAGACAAGGCCTATACGGTCTAATTTTGAGGTTGAGAAAAGCTTTAAGGGAAATAGGCTCTTTGGGCAACTCAAATAGTTAATGCTTATGAGAGAAGGGACTCACAATTGGCCTTTTTTTTTTCTTCTTTTTAAAATAGCAGCAAAATGCCTTCTTAATATTTCAAAATCATTAGTATAGCAAGAAATAACCGGTATACAATGTAAAGCCCTTATATATAAAATAAGGTTATTGGAATGAAAGTATCTACATACTAAGGGACCTTATTTACATAATGATTTGAGTGATTTTACATATTACAGGTTTCTTTAACTTTTCTTGATATTTCAAAATCTCCAGTCCATAAAGAAATAGCTGGTTTTTAGTATAGCTGGTATGTAAAATAAGTTGTTTGGAATGAAAAATTTTCAAATATTTACAAAATTATCTTATAAATTACATGTACTCTCTATAATTTTAAAAAATTAACCAAATTATCCCTAAAAATTACATACTTGGTCCTTCAATTTTTCAAAAATGTATAACATGGTTTTTCCAAAATTACACAATTAGCCATAAATCTTTTATAAAATGTAGAAATATATTGCTAACATTTCAAAATTGACAGTTTAGTCATTGTGCTGAAAGTTTAAAAATAATGATATTTCCATAAACAAGAACAGTGTTTTTATAAACAAGAATGAAGTTTCTTAATCGTCACATCCTTCTCTCTTCTCCAGTTTTCTCTATATCATCTTCTTCTTTACTTTTCCCTGTTTCCTTCCAAGATTGGATTCTAATCCAAGCCTAGCTAGTTGTGATTTACTATTTTCTTCCACTTGATCAACTGCCATTCATATCTTTTTTATGTTTCTTACCATTTCTTCTTCTTCGTTATCCTTAAAAAAACTTGCTTATCATCATTAGTAGGAGTATTGTCTGGTTTTTTTGACGTTATATGACGGATTAATCTGGGTAATTTATTTTTAGTTTTATAAGTCAGGTGAAGGCCATAGGCTAAAAAATGATAAATATTGATAATGAAGCATTTTCAAAAAATGGATTAGGTGATGCTATTAGAATTTTTTATTTATTCATTATATTAGGACTTTAGATTTTATGTTGGTCGATCTACTATTAAAGGTTGATCCACCTTTTATTTGGTCAGATCGTATATTATTCGTTCTGACTATTTGATCATACTTTATCTGTACTTTATTCCTGTTATTTATGAGTTATCTATTCCAAATTTATTCTAATTTACATGGAAGATTTAGCATGATCCAATTCTCTTCCTTTTATTCGATGTCGCAATAATGAGTAAGTTTTTTAGTTGCTTGTTTTATGTTCATACTATTCCTTAAAGACTTATGTCGTTCTTGAATTGTAAAATGTCATTTGGCTTACTATTGATTGGAATGAAGAGCATCTTTTCTCAAAAGAAAAAATGACATTTCTTGGCTAATATAATGATGTCTCACAACCACTATATAACCTTACCAATCTTTCTCTTCTAATTTTCTATGACATCTCAATATTTTTTTACTTGTTCCTTCAAACTAAAGCCCCAAAATTCTATAATTCCATCATATTCATCTTATACTAAAATTAGCACTAAGAACCTAAAGAAGCTTTAACTACAATGAAATTGAAAGGTAAAAATACAGGAATGGGCAATTAGAAAGCTAGAGAGCTGATGGAAATCACGTGTATGGTTGATCTGGAAATCATATATATGGTTAAGCTAAAAAATTTGTTAAACCAATGAAAATGTCATGTTAATGAATGAAAACTTTATAATCAAAACTAAAAATGTGATACTACCCAGTGAAATCATTATTCATATCTTCGAAAATGTTATTGTATAAGTTAATGATTCAAGATTTAAATTACAATCATATTGTGTTATGCATTATGAATTAATTGACTAATACACCAACCAATGTGCAATCCAAGATTTATATTACAATTACATTGTGTTATGCATTATGAACTACGTATTGACCAATACTCTAACTAATGTAGTCCTATAATTACTTATACATGTTACTTACATTTTTGACCATGTTAAATTCCAATTTTACCCCACCATGAAAAATTAATATTCTTTCACTAATTTGTTTTTCTATTGCTCTAATGTGCTACTTTTTTCATTTATACATTATCTTAAAACAATTCATGCTTATATTGTACTTTTTTACAAATTAATAACATTTGTAAAAACATTTTTTTTTGTCATTTTATAAATCTTGTTTTTCGATATGGTTTTGTTTGGAAATAACCTTTAAAATTTTCATCTATGTATTATTATCATTCACCACTCTTGCATATGCACAATGGTTTAACTAGAATTTTTGGATTGGATGGCTAGGGCAGGTGGGGACTGCAGAGGCTAAACCGAGTGCGAGCGGTATAATGGAGTCGTGAAGTGGAGGATGCAAGTGGTCGTGGTCGCGAGGTGTTTGGGGATTTGAGGGTTCTATGAGAAATTTAAAAAAAAAAAGGTTAAGAGATTAGAGAAGAAGACCCCATTTAGGAATGGTAGTGGTAAAGCCCAAAAATTACACCATTCTACTTAGAGGAAAGGTGTACTCCACCTACTTATTAGAGAATTACACATGCAATCCCCAACTTTACATTTGCATGCCACATTGCATCCCCAAAGGCTTCTTATTTATTTATTTCTGAGGAAACCAAATTATCTACATATTGCTTGAAGACACTTTTACATTTTTATTTAGATGTTTTTACGTATTTCTGGAGACATTTTTACATATTCATTTAAACATTTTTTTATTATTTTAGACACTTATTTCCTAAAAAGTAAAAATTATTTGCATGTTGGTTCAGACACTTTTATGAATTTCTTTGAACACCTTTTGATATTCATTTAGACACTTTACTTGTTACTTCGGACACTTTTATTTGCTCATGATAATAAATTGTTTGTATATTACTCTAGACATTTTTCATATATTGTATTAGACACTTTTACACATTGTTCAAATACTTTTACTTATTGTATCAGACACTTTTATTTCTAAATGGAGTAAAATATATGTAAAATATATATATTGCTTTGAACACTGTTACATATTACTTCGAACACTGTTACATATTGTTTCCGACACTTTTGCATATTACTCACACATTTTTACACTTTAACATATTGTCCAAAGAAAATAAAAAGTCTAAATATTATTATAGACATTTCTTTAGACACTTTTTCATATTGTTATAGATATTTTTATAAACTATCATTGGCATTTTTTTTAGTTTCTTTTGATATACAGTTTTTTGGTGGAATGATTGAGGAATGACTAGCAGCATCTTGGAGTGATGGTGACCAAGGTGAAAATTGGTGGTGATATCCAATAGGATATGGAGGAGTTAGCTGGTGAATTTGGAAATAAGTGAAGGCAGAGCAATCCAAACGTGAACAACGGTGCATGATTCGACAGTGAGTAGTGGTGGCGTAAATGACGATAGTAGCGATTCGAAAGTGAATGATGAGATCAGGGAGGCATATGACAGTTGACAAGATCACAAAGGTGAGTGAACAATTATGACAATGAGTGGCGATGGCAAAGGCATCAACATTATCAATCCAAAGGTGAGCGATGAAATACCGAAGACACAAGACAATCAACATGATTTAAAGCATAGTGGTGGCGGCATGATCTGGAAATAAACGGTGATGATGTGATCCAAAGAAAGAACGACTACGATGAGATCTGGAGGAGATGAGTAGAGATTTTCTAGGGGCAATTTTGTCAATTTATTGAATGATGGTTATATACAGAATATTAAAGGTGGGTTAATGTGTCTAATTAGACATATATTAATATAATAACTAGTAATAACCTAGTTATTAAATAAAGATTTAAGGACTCGGTGTGAAACCTCCCCCCCTACCCCAAATATGATGGAATAATATTAAGTCGGCCAATATGGTAGAATAATATAAAGATAGGGTAATATGACATACAAATGAAAATCTAAGGACTATATACGCAATTTCCCCTAAGAAACTGAAGTGCATCGCTAATATATAGAAGGTCATGATACTGTACCATATATGTTATGCACCACTAATTATGCATTTTTAATTGGTAGCTTGCCGCTTAAATTTTTGTTATTCGGTGAATGTCATTTTCAAAGTTCCATGGTGCACGTAACTTATGATAGAAAAGGTACCTAGAGCCATTAGTCAATGAAAATACTCAAATTTTGAGTCAGCTTTGTTTACTTGTACATATAGAGGCAAAAAAAGTGTCCAAGGACCTCGAGGAGATCCTTCGACAATCAAATCGATATATGTAGTTGTAGTGTACAATTTAGAAAAAGAAATAGATATTCCTTACATGCACAACAAAACGTTAGATTTAATGAGTTATGTCTTAACGATATCTTAGTTTTTAAATTGAAATTGGCTTTATCAAACCTTTGACTCGCAATTTCATCTTGGATCAAGCAATTGACTCAGTCTTTGGTGGGCCTATTATCAAGCTATTGAGCATGAGACTGAAGCAAAGAGTATTCGGCTTGATTGTTTGTATTTACTGTATTTAAATATAAATTACCTTTTCATTTAAAATATAAAATTTCACTATCATACTGATTTATTTATGTTTGTGATGTTGCCAGACCACCGCTTACTCATTTCTCTAAAATATATATAAAAGTGAAGCTACGTTAAAACCACGAAAGTAAGATTGTTCATATTCTTACGTAATAATGTATTACATTTATTGCTTGGTTTTATTTATTTATTTATTTATTTTGGTGGCTTCTTCGATTTTTCTTTTGTCAGTTAAGATGAACGAATTTCAAGCTTTTTCTAGATGCTGTAAACAATCCCAATCCATTAAGGTTGACCCGAAAGGGCCGAATCCATATTTCTCAAGTGAGGGAGTACGCGTTTGGGCCACTTGGGTCTTTCCAGGCCTGGCCCAGAAAATCGGCCCTAAGTTGATTTCCACATTGTTGCAGCAAGCAGTGTGCTCTACTGCTCGCCGGGAACGGTCGGGTCGGCGACAGGAAAGGAGACGACGCCGATGGCTGAAATTTACAGATAGATTTGTCACTAATTTCATCACGAGGGTAATTTTTCATTATCGTTCTTCACTGTTCCCGAGATCTCTTTTCCCCAAGAAATCGGCCATCGTTTGCTTTTGATTCCGATTCACGGAAAATCGCAAAATTTCATGGCAGTGTTTTCTCCCCCGCAAAAGCACAGGAAAAAAGTTAATTATTTTGAATTCTTGTCATTCTAGGTTTCGGTTCTTAGTTTGATCGTGTAGAGCAAGCTTGGTTTGAATTTAGCTGCATTTCATTTCGCGATCTGTTTCTGTGTGAAAGCTGCTTTATGTAGTAATTTTAAAGTTGTTCATATGCCCCAAAAAGAAAAGCTATCCTCTCATACTTTATCATCTCATCTTTTTTGTGCACTAATGTCAAGGAATTTAACCCCATTAGGCTATACATATCCATTTCAATCAATCAAATCTATCAGAGAAAAAAGAACCATAATATTCTTAGAGTAACACTAACACCACCCAAATAGGACCCCTCATCTAATCCTTCCTTACATGCATGATTTGTCATCTTCCACTAAGGTATAAGGATTTCTATCTCAATAATGCTAGCTTCCGTTCTATTTTAATCTGAGGGAAAGAAAATGGAATCTGGCATGAATGGGATATGCATGATGTTTTCAAGGACAAAACTGAGATTGGGATTTTATGTTTCAGCCATTTGACAAATGTTGCTGAGCATTTGTTGGTTGCATTAATGGTTTTGGATTGATCTTTAACATAAATGGTGGGAAGATCTGTTCCATGAGATGTCTGTGGTCTACATAATGAGCCCCCAAAGTAAGTTGAGAGTTATAAAACTGGTGAGGCTCCGGATTTATAGCAGTCAAACTGAATTTATTTCAGATGGTTGGTAGGGAGTCAACACCATAGATTTGGAGCTTCCAACTGCTGAAAGTGAATGCAGTTTAAATATTTCACTTGTATTCTTTGAGAATAACTGACCTCCCGTCCTCTTAATTGATTTTCAATTGAAACCATTTCACCTACCATATTCCAAGTTTTCCTTCTTTCTCCTGCTAAATCTTTCTTCCTATTAGTATGGTCTGGAACTATTTCTGGTATGGCAATTACACTTTCCTTGCTGCAACCTGTACCTTTTGATTATTCGTCTCTCTCTGGCTAAATCTTAAAGATACGAAAACTTTCATCAAGACGTTTAATCTGTTTGGCTTTAAAAAAAATACTAACAGCAAAATATGCTTGTGAGATATACGTTCACTTACATGTCCTTCACATCTTCTTTCACCTTTTGTTCTTCTTTTAATTATACAATATAAACTACAGACACAGTTAACTCCTAACAGAAATTAGAGAGACACAATAAACTGAGTTGTAGAAGTAGTTATGTTTAATAATTAATACCATATGTCTTGCATTATGGATTATGTGAAACTACATCATTTGGGAAATTAAACATAATACTTTCAAATATATAGACATATGGTGATTTAAGTTCATATGAAACTAAATGAAGCTACATGGAGTTCCATATCTTGAGATGGTAATCTCATGGCTTATGGTGTTGTGTGTAAATGTAATCTAAATGAGCCTCTGAAATTACTCTTCTCTTCAAGCATTCTTCATCTCCAATATCACACACTTCTGCTCCCATTAACTGCTAAAAGAATTGAATCCATACCAAAACAAATTTAGTAGTATCAAAGATTAAATCCTTTAGCTTATTACAAGGATTAGTAGGGATTCAGAAAGGTAGTTGAGAGTGGAAACATACTTCAATATTCTCTTCATCACCACTGGTTTCACTGAGCTTTAGCAGCTCTTTTCCTGCAAAAAATGCACTACTTTAGTTCCAATCCAGAATAGTTAGCAACTGAGGGAAGGAGGAACAAAAACAAGGAGGAAGAAGATTTTAACCTTGGTGGGTCGCTAATAAACGGGCAGATGAAGAGGAAAGAAAAATCAATAGAAGAATAATGAAGAGAATACAGGAGCAAGAACTTTGCTTCATCCTATATATCTCAGCTTGAGAACAGCAGAGAGAGGGAGGGAGAGAATTTGCACTCTGGACTTGGGACTTGTGGAAGGGAGAGAAGGTGGATATAAATATACATGCAAAGGGAGCAAGCCACAGTGTTTTACTTTTAAGTCATATGAAGTAGCATTTCATTATTGTTGGTTAGGTCTATCACAAGTTCGCAAACACTTATTGTTTTGATCAGGATCATAACAGAATGTACAGTTATAGCGGCTCAAATATTGAAAACTTATTATTGATAGGTATATCATAGATGATAGATGATGAGATACATCATACATATGTCTGTATCCATACGTTCCATGCTACAGTTTCTCTAAACAAAAGAAAGGCAATTTCAACAATTAAAAAAAATTCATGGATGTGGGCCCAATCACATACTGATTTTACTACACTCCATGCTTGGGTGACAAGAGCACTATAGGATGAGGGGAAGAGAGCTTTAGTAACTTGTCTGCCATATAGTGGTCCTGGCAAAAGTCTCAAGACTAATGTAAATAGTGGTTGACAGTGTCAATAAGTCAACCTTTTAGACTTGCTGACAGCTGTAAACCGATGTCACATGCCTGTCTTTCTCATTGTATCGCCATGTGGCAAAGTGATTCCTGTGGAATACATAAAATTTCACATTGCATCAGTTTATCAGTCACTATGTCAGTGGACTGTGGGGTAAAGAACTGGAAAGAGAAACAAACCCCATCACTCCTATTGCACCTCACATGTGAGCAATCTCTTAATAGTATATTTTAGTGGCAGTTCCATATACCTATATTGGAAGTTTGGTACAAATCAACCCTATTTTATTTTAATGTGTGGTGATTACAGAAACCTTTCTTTTTTGGACTCCAAAGTTAAAAAGAATCTATTTAGACTGCCTCTTCGGCTCTTCCTCTCCCCATAGATTGAAATGTCGTAATATTGGAAATGTTATGTATATGTGGTATGCATATGCATGCTTGCACGTGATAAGATTGCTCTAGTTATGATTTTGTGCATTCCATTGAAATGCAAAAAATATTGAATGTTGAAAAATTCTTATAAATTCTGAATATTTTAAGCCAAACTTTCTTGTTGATGCTAGGAAGGTTTTATATGAAACATTTACATATAAATCTGTCTCCCACAGCCAAGAATTTTATAATAATAAAATTTGTTGCTTATGAGCAACTGTGCATGGGGATAGATGATATACTGGTCCATGTTTAGTGGCTGTGGTGGAGTGCCACTTCATTGTTGAGCTTGCCGATGTTGTGACGGATTATTCTAAAGCTAAACGAGGATTATGCTTCTCTTTTGGAAGATTTTGAAGGTTTAGAAAACAGAGTCCTTCTTTTTCCTTTAGGTTTCGGTTCTGTGAATGGAAAAGTTTATTGCAGGTTCAAATTCCCTTGACAATGCAGTGGTAATATGGGTAAATTGCACCAAGAGTCGCGGAACTATCTCCAGTGTTGTACTTCACTTCACCCTCCAATATCATACACGGTTTGGAACCAACTCTGCAACATTTCATAATTTCATAACAAAATTTTGGCATAGGGAATAGTTCTATAACCATCGTTGCAATTTACCCTTGTAATACTGAAAGATTAAATATATGTCTTGCTAGTCTTGGACAAGTTGGATTGGAACAATGATCTTATTTAGCTCATGGGATGACCTGAAGCCAATGCGTTGCCTTGTGCAGCAATTTACTTCTTGTGTTCAATTATTTCTGCTTTTGACTGGGGAGCCTTTAAGTGCTGTGTGTGTATCCAATGGTCAGAGTTTTATGTGATTTCTAATTGAGACACTTGTTTGGTACCAAAATCTTGTGCAAGTTTTTTTTTCTCTTATAAAATTTAAAATTGTATGCTATAGAATTTCTGGTCTTTCATATAGCATTTATGATCTTGAAGTGTGAGTCTCCTGTTCATTATTTTTTATCTCATTTATCTATGCTATAGGATTTCTGTGGTCCTTACAAGATTCAAAGAAAAAGGAGGGCCTGAAAATAATTCATGGAATGTAGAAACAACTGTGGGAAAGCTAGTTGAGTTGCCTTTGACATAAGGACGAGGCTCAAGCCGCCTTAAAGGTGAGAAATTAATAAACTTGATGTAGGTGTAGCTAAGTAGGATTTGAATGTTACTGTTAGTATTACTGCTTAATTAAATTGACAGAAGCCAATGGATATCTGACAGTTTATTGGGACTTTAAACCCATTGGTTTGGTGTCCTCCAAGTTCTATCTCAAATTTTGGCTCTTTGTGGGTCAATGACGGGGACATATTTATGTAAAATCTACTGCTTGCTTTGTTGTTTGTTTGTATTCTATTGGGGCTAAACAGGTATTATATTGACTAGCAGGGTACCAGTTCAAAGGCCCTAGGCCGGCTTTGATTCGATTTTCCCATGAGACAAATTGCTGTTTCTCTTTCTCTACCTATTTCATCTTTGGACTAAAAGCCACTCTAATGAGTGGTCAATTTTTATCAATTGGAATTCTCTTCTTTTATTTTCCCCCTTGTTGCAAACCAGCAATTAGCGCTGGTTTTAACGAAATAAGCTTTACGTGAGGTTGAATATATATGTGTGAGCAAGCTAAACCATTTTCAAATTTAGCCACAGATCCTAGAATATAAAAGTAAGCTTTTATTGCTCCGAACTAATCATATTAACATGCAAAAATATCTTCTCTCATACTCGAATGTAAGAATATAATAGCCTGTTTGGTTAACATTTAATCTGGACCAGGTAAACATGTTATCTATCACAGGCCCACCTTTAGTGGTGGGGTTTCTACTTTTTCTCTCTTCTTTGCTCTTAGTGTTGTATTTATTTACAATAGGAGAAGGACATTATTTGTCTTCTAACTTTTTTAAATTTGTCATATTAGTCCTATAATTCGTTGAGTTGCTAGATTAGTCCATTAATGTTTAAACTGTTAGCTCTATTAGTTCTACAACTTGTTTGGCTGACAAAAATGCTAACATGACACTTAACACCATTTATTTCAGTGACTATATTGACACTTTTCAAACATTTGATACTTAGTTGAATTTTTTTTTCCAAATTTGAGCACCTTCCTCGTTCTTCTCAATTTAATCTATATAATTTAATCTTAGTTTCAACATAAATCTATCTAATTTAATCTCAATTCCAATGTAAATCTATATAATTGAGTCTTGATTCCCAAAAAGATAGTTAAAAAAAATGGTAATGAAAGTACATTTAATCATCCTGGAGCTTTTTTTGAAAAGAAAGTTTGAAAGTCAGGTTGTAAAAAGAAAATCAGGTTTTAACAAAAAAAGGGAAAAAGTTTTCAGCAAAATGTAGACCTGAACACGGAATATGTCCGCATCCTCATCTTTCTCCTGTTTTTGCCCCTTTGTCGCCATTGACAATCATAATTTATTGCCGCCCTTTCCACCTATACCACTTCCTCCTTCTGCTGCCGACAAAACCAAGCTGAACACTTGCACCTACACCACCAATCTTGGCCTTTTCCTTGTCACATGGTTCAACATTTTCCTCAGCCACTTGCTTTACAACCACCTGAATCTCCACCTGCCACAAACCCAAATCATTGGATCCTGTGGGATTTCTCTCATGCCAAGTTTGGACTTGGATTAAAACCCATTTTAGGATTTTACATCACCATTTTTGCTGACAGAGAGATGGCACTTCTTGTCGGTGATTTGGCGAAGCACGCGTATTGCAGGACAAAAGCCTAGGTGTCTAAGGTGGAAGTGGAAATTCAAAGGGAACGAGAAGGTGGAAGTTGAATGGGGCTCGATTTAGGTGTTGTGGAACATTAAAGAGGAAGCGATGAAGAGGATCAGAGTAGGGATAGCCGATTGTGGCAAGCCTTGGCCTCGTTTAGTGGTGGAGAAAATATGGGAGGAGTTAGGTAGAGAAAGATACCTAATCGGGATTCTCACAATCAAGGGTCAGATGATTTCATTGTCAGCAATGGTAGGCAAAGGTTAGAAGAGGGACGAAGTAGCAAAAGGTAGGAGATGAAAAATAGGGATGAGAGAAGAATGAGGAAGTAGCTCAAATTTTGAAAATTTTTTCAAGTAATTAAGATTTGAAAAGTATCATTTTAGTCATTGAAAATAAACAATGTTAAGTTTCATGTCAGTACTTTCATCAATCAAACAAGTTGTAAGACTAACAGAGTTAACAGTTTAAACATTAGAGGACTTCTTTGACAACTCAATGAATTATAGGATTGATATGGAACCTTTGGAAAAGTTAGAGGACCAAAAATGTCCTTTTGCAACAAAAAATGTCCTTTTGCCTTTACAATATGGAGGTGAGACCAAATATAGTGGCAGACCATAAATTGTTTGAACTATTTGGACGATTGAAAAAAAATGGAATTTATGGTCTGCTAGGTGGGAGAAAAACAAACATGTTAACACCAAGTGTTAATGTAGGCCAAATTGTGCCTTAGTTGTAGCCAGCTAGTTAATATATAGGATTGTCATCAAGATGTCTAAGGTCCAATTTATAATACTTCATACTAAGCCTCTCTTTCCTCCTTTGTACAAAAAAATCTTGCACGCTAATGTTTTCTCTTATGGATGTCTGGTGAAGTCACCATATATTCATAATTGTAACAAAAACTAGTAAAGCCTTCATAAATTTTAATGAATAAGGGGCAAAAAAAAAAAAAAGCATGCCTTTAGTGATTCTCACTAAAGTTTCTCCATTTAGCATAATAGAAGTTCACAATGTGTGGCAGTTAGCACCTTGCACCTCAAGTGCACTTTAAATAACACTTGTTGATGGTCAAAGACAAATATAAGCTCAAGTAGGTATGATTTTTACGGCCTAATCAACAAGATTATACATATTGAGTATCATGGTAGCGAGCGTGATCACGTTATGTTCTGCACATTATGTTGTTTAAGTATACTTGCTTTGATCCAACATGTGGTGTTTAAATTTGTGCCCATTCCCGGACTTATGGATGTTAAGTGGAAGTTGAGATTGTTGCCACCCAAGCTATTTATCTTTGTGTCGTAGACTCAATGAGTTTACTATTGTGTGTATTCTAACAAGGCCCTTCATAGGTAGTTGGTGGTTGTGAGGATGAAGTCGCGAGCTTTCATCGATTATCCAACTCTCAATTCCATTGATCAAATGAAGGAATTAAATAATTAAAGAGCAATAAACAACTTTAGAGATAATTGAATAGCCATTTCAGGAAGCGATTGCTCAATGCCCATCCCCGATCACAAATGATGCTCCAGTTGTTGATGAGATTAATATACTTGTAGATTTCACATGTTATTTTGAAATAGTTTATGACATCAAGCTTGTAAGATTAAAAAAGGATATGTCAGAAGATGGGGCCTCATTACTTAGTTTTGAAGTCGAAGAAGATGCAGAGGATGATTAATGTGCCTGCATTGTGTAATAATATAGTAAAATTCTATATAAAAAAACATTTCCTTTTTTGGTATCTCCTTTCATAGTAACTCATTTTTTCAAAAACAACCATATTTAGCAACATTCTATATAACATTTAATAACGTCTAAAAACCGTATATACTAAATATAAAAATGATACTATTTTTATCACACATTATGATGAAATAAGCTTGTCCCCAAAAGTTTTTACACTTGTACCCTTCAATTTTGAGAAGTGCTAATACATAATTACAACATTGGTCAATAAGCTTTGTACAAATTATTTGCCAAGTCATTTAAATATTGAGATTTACAAATTGATTATTTAAATTGCATTAAGTAAAATATGCAACGACATTCCTTTCTTACAATTTCAAATAATAGTAGCAAAATCATCACATAGTAGGCAGGAAACAAAAAGTTAGAATGTTAGTAATAAATGTGCATGAGATTTGAAAATTTCAGGAAGCTATGATTTTACTACAATTATTTAAAATTGTAGCATAATTGTCACAATGGCTCCAGGATACAAAGAGACAACTGCAACAATTTTGCTATTATTCTCATACAATTATTTAAACATAGCAAAGTTGTTATAATTTTTCCAAAATACAAAGAGACATTTGTAACGATTTTGCCTCAATTTGACCTAATTAAAGCAAAATTATCGAAAAACAAGTTTAGGAAAATTGTCACACCATACAAATATCTATTCTCAAATCATCCATTCTCCTCGAGGTCCAAAGTCTTTCCAACTTCCTCAAACTCCTCTCTACTTTCTCAATTCGTGTTTTGCAACAAAAAGTTGCCACCGTCACTGAATTGTCGCTCGTCATCATCTTCATTCTCCAGGTACAAAATCTTTACCTAGTTTCAATGAATTTTATTATGTTCGTTGCAAATTGAATGTGAAATTGCTTAAAATATATTGTTGATTTATGTTTCTCTAAAATTAGTCATATTATGCATGTTTATATTAGTGTTGACAACAGAAAGGTAGAAAAGTGTGGGTAACTTTCTTGGCATTTTGTTGATTCAAAAGAGTTAGTCAAATGTTTGGGTAAATATGTTCAGCATTTTGGTAACATAGGGATTGTTGTGAAAATTGTAGGTAGTGACTTATTTGACCAATTGGAAAAAAAAAAGTGACTTAGGTAAAAATAATAGCATTACTCAATTGATCAATTGTTAAAAATTTAAGGACTTGAATAGTTTGCAATGAGGAATTTGGTTGCAAATGAACAAAATCAATAATTTACTGGATTTGATTGTACACAATTACATGCAAATATGCTAATTTGTTAAACTTTTCGTATTTTAAGAAAGGTCATCAAGGTTCCAGACAGATAAGGTCAAAGAAAGGTACTTCTAATTAGTTTCATGACCTAAAACATGGTCAAGCTTTGAGGGTCCCACCATGAGGATGTAATCGATAGTCATTTGATATGACGGCCATAATGTCACACCACGACACAGTTGCTACTAACCCAATTGCCACACACCATGGTACTGTGACGCATATGTCGTAGACTTGTGGTGTCAATAATCCCAGTGCCAGTAGTCCCAGTGACACTTCAGAGAGATTCACTCCAAACATGTCATTTCTGTCTTGAGTATCGCATTGTAAAGATATGGGTGTTGAAGTACATGCTTTTGGAATTGACGTGAACGTAGGTGACTTCCTCAATCTTGACATCCTTTTTGCGCTAAATGAAAGTGGCTAGCAGCATCAGGGGGATGTTGGCCATCCTTTGATGATGAATGAATAGAGGATAGCTCCTTGGCCCTTGGGGTCCATCCACTACCTACTCGGAGGGTGACAGACTTACTACCACTATTAGCTCTGTAAAACTGATGAATTATCGTTCCTCATGGGTAAGTATTAATGTCTTCATTAATATTTCTTCCATTCATTTTTTTTAATTACCTACCTATAGTTTCAATTTGTTATAGCATTTTTACAAATAAGTTCGTGCACTGGCCCCTCGCTTCATTTCATGAAAGAGTATAGGATGAGGCATGGGTCACTTGGACACACATGCCCTGATCTCAACGAAAGGAGAATGTATCGAGACTCCATGTAAGATGACATGTATCGAATTAAGTGAAGTATGCTTATGTGATTTTTATAAACTATTTGGACTCATACAAATATGTATTCATCAGTTTACCATTTTTTATTTTAAAAATACTTTGCATGGGATCTTAGAGATTTCATGGATATCTGCATGCTCATATCTGAGTACTATTTGAGGTTCCTGCAAAACCACATGTACCATCAGATGAAGAAGGCGGCGAATAAGATACCATACTTTTGGGACAACTTCGACTACGTGCTACTACGGCCGTATGTTCCATCAATCTATAATAAGCACCTGTGGCACTAGATGTGTGAGCACTGATAGCCAAAGGGCTATTACCCTTTGAACTCCTAAGCTCAGTCGAGTACCACCCTCGGTAAAAGTCGAGCACCACCCTCAGTAAAGGTCGAGTATTACTCTCGAATCGGACTAGCGGCAACCTCGAAAAAAGAGGGTACGCAGTCCTTGACCCTCTAACCTCGGTAAACCACCATCCTCGGCAAGGAAGAGCTTCTCCCGAAAGTGCCCCGCTCTGCCGAAGAACTCATCTTGACAGCCCTCAGTAATGATATCTAGCCGAATGGGGCCTCCTATTCCGAAGAGGTCTCATACCCTGAAGGGGTCTTACGGAAATAAGACAAAAAAGGTTAATAAGCCTTTGACACACAGACCTCCCACGTCCCTGACTCCTGGGCAGAATAGCCTATGGCCAGCTGGAGGTCCCCTATCCCCGAAGATACGGATCACACCCGACAGAACACGTGTCATGATCTGAGCGAGCTATGTCAAACGGACTCCTCCCAACGCTCTCCTATAAATACTTGGAGAATAACCTTGGTAAAGACGGACAATTTTCTTCACTCTTTTACTCTCAACTCTCTGCTCCTTACTCACCAAATACTGACTTGGGCGTCGGAGGCAGCTCCCCCGGAAACACATTTCGAGGAGCTCCTAACCCTTGTTCTTCTGAGCATTTCAGGCACTCTCACACCGGAAGCCCCTACTTCAGGTCATCATGTCGTACAATGAAGATGCCGACGGGCATCAAGCACTACCAGTAGGAGCGTTGGAAGAAGTGGTCAATGGCTAGTTCCCATGTCAGGCACACAACGGATGACTCGGGGATTGTCTTGAAGCACATGATAGGCTCCATCCTAAATGAGATGAGTTAGGATCAAATGGTAGCAAATATTTTCTTCCTACAACTTATATTACATACTATAAATTACTTTTAAAATTAATTGATATTTTTAACCATGTGTCAATTGTAGTAAGTGAGAGAATAAGATTAAGTAGAGTCTACATTCAAGGAGGTGAACTTAGACTCACACACAGAGAAAGTTTGGTGAGCCTGTCGATCCCGTTGTGCATCAATTGAGGGTTAATTTTCATTTATCGCTACTAACAATAATTAAATATAACATTATGTATTCATTTTTTATTAATTCTAAGTTCATTTTATTGTGGGAGGGATACATCTAGGGGTCCACCAAAAGTATCCTAATTTGGATGACCACCCACAATCCGATGCTAATGCATGGAGTGAGATACAAGACCTATAAAAGAAGGGTTGACTACCAGGTATTCCTTGTCACCTTGTAGATCTGAACATATTTGGACTAAAGTAGCTATATTCTATTTCAAATAATTTTTTTCTCAATTAAATCACTTTTATTTCACTAACTAACTCTAATATTATTTCCTTGGCAACTACATTAGGCATGTAACACTGAAGAGGCTGAGATTGCTAAGTTGAGGCCAGAGAATGTTTAATTCCGGAGCCAATTGTCCTGATTCTAGTCTGAGGTTCACAATGATAAATGTTGCAGTGAGTGCCACGATTCACTCCTTGATACAGCATGGCATCATACAAGTAGCTGAAATCCCCTCTACCTCATGACCGAATCGTCTACTCAGCTAGATGACAATCCAAGTACTCTAGATGATCAGCTCAACTTTGCATCTTGTTAAATGTCATTTAGTGGGTTTTCAATTTTTAGTGGATGATTTATGTCATCATTTTTAATAATTGAAGCTTTCTTTGTACATATTTGATAATTTTTATATATAATACTTCATTGATTCTACATTTAGTTATACACACACAAACACACACCAATTAGTATCTAAAAAAGCTGTCATTTAAAAAAAAAATCATTCGAAAATTGTAGCAACGTTTTCTTTTACAAAATCATCAATCGGGAAGTTAATAATATTAAATGTAGCAAAATCATGGCAGAGTTAATAATAATAAATGTAACAAAATCACCGCAGAAAACTCATCACAAAATCATCATATGATTATCATCGCAAAATCATTGCAGTTATATCATAGGACAAGCTCATATGTAATCATCACAAAATCGTCGCATGCGTACCATAGCAAAATCATCATGTGTAGTCATCGTAAAAACATTGGTGCATCGACTTTGCGACAATTCCTATATCCCACAACAAAATTTTCGTGAGACAATTTTAATCATATAGTAAATGTTATTTTGCTATGATTTTCCTACTATAATTACCATTTGAGAAGCTCTAATCTTTTCTAGTGTGCATACAACACAGGAAATGAAGCAACTAGTAATTTGCTCCCCTAAACCTCACCACTCTCAACCTGAACTTGCTTAATTTTTTAACCTTTTTTTTATGGGTTTGGATTCACCTATGCTTTACTAAAGTGTGACCCAGCAATATATTTTACGCTTAAAATATATTACTTTTATCGTTAAATTATCATTTATTTAATACCATAAATTATCATGTATTTGATTACTTTTAGTTTATTATATTTGCTTTCCATTTTAAATAAGATACTACTGATCAGACACCAAAATTTTAGTAACATCAATATATAGAAACTCAAAATGACAAAACCTTGTTAAGGCGCACCCAGTAGACATATATATAAGCACTCTCCCACAAATCCCAAAGTATTTGTGGCCTTTTCTATTTATTGTATTCTAAAATATTTTTCATATTTATATATTTATACAATTTTTTCTTTTAAATTTTTCATTTCCATCTTGAGTAATTCTTATACATGTGGACGTAGTACGAGAGACGAACTAAGGGTGCGAACTTTGACTTTAGATCTCAAACTTCACAGTTGATCGAAAGCTACATTTGATGTGTCCATTATTAGGTATACTTTTGGACTTTTGATGAGTTAGATCGTTTTTTAATTTTTAGAAAAATTCAAAATTAATTGTGGATTATTTGTAAATGACAATTTTTTTAAAAAAGAAAAAACATATAACACATATGCTTATATGTCCCGACATTCATAATTTTTTATAAAAAGAGACTTAAAAGTAACAGACTGCCGGAGGGCATTCCTTTTCACAATCTCATAAAAGCAAAGCTATATATAATATATATTACTTACTCAATGGCATAAAGGGAATGGAATATATATGCCTCGAGGTCGAACCCAAACGCCAATGCCAAGTGAAGGCCTTTATTTTGTTGTTGTCTTTGCTTCTCCTTTTGGCACCCCTTTTCTATGCGCAAGTCCATGCAAAGCTATATATGTCCTCTCATATTCCCTTTGCATTTTCCAAGCGCACTAACCAAGCAGCAAGCACATGATCAATGGTTTCATTTCCGGGTAAAAACTAAAAATAGGCTCCCGAAAGGTGCATCCTATGCTGGCTTGATTTTGGAACACGGCCAAAAACATCAATTACCTTAGTCATGTCACTTGATTAACAATAGAATTACTTTAATATAGAATATCAAATAATAAAATAATGAGTTTAATCTAGTGTGATACTATGAGATTAATATGTAGTTATATCATTCAATTCGAATTAGCAATGGTTTTGATAGAATTTTTGTTACTTTCTTCATCCCAAAAGTTTTGCTTAATTTATTTTTGACAATTAATGTAAGATTTTTGATTCTCAACATTTTAATATATAAATAAAAAAATCTTTGTATATAAATGATAATTTAAGATATATAGTTTCTAAATTTATTTTTTTTATTTTTTTTCTAACAAACAATAATATAAATAAAATTAAGTCAGAATACAATAAAAAGTTAAATGTATCAAAACTTTTGGGATGGAAAGAGTATTATCTAGTGCTTAATAAAACTTCTTTGAATTTGATTATGTAAGGTATGCCCCAATTTAGTATCAATACCCTGGCTTTTTGGGTTAAATTATATCATTTCCCTAAGGTTTAATACTTAATTACACTTTCACCTCTAAGTTTGGAAATCTACCTTTACGCCTAACTTCTTTTGACCGTAGTAGAGAAAAAGATTGTCTTTCTGATCTTGAATTTATAAAAGAAAATTTTGATCATTTAAACTGGCTATCAACTTAAAATATTATTAAAATATTTATATGTACTGAAAATATTATTAAAATAATTTAAATTAGAATATAAAAAATTGTTATCAATCATTATGCAAAAAGAATGTGAGAGTAATAGTAGGTTTCTAGACTTAGGGGGTGAAAGTGTAACTAGAATCAAACCTCAGAAATGTAAGTGTCATAAGGGCTCCAATTAGGAGCCTAACATTTTAGGTGATCTGAGCCAATGCTTACCCCCACTTTAGGTCCGTCTTTGCAAGGAACATTCGAGCGTCAAAGTCAGACCTCTACCAAACAAGTGTTCTTTGTCTACAAGATCCTAAATCAGATTCTAAATCTCTCAATTGAGGTACCTAAAATCTTTGCAATTGAATAAACTTGAGTTTGTTAGACAATACAGTTGAATTCATTTAATCAAGACATCTATAATGGACAATCTTTTTTCTCTACTACCGTGGAATTAGAACAGTTTTGATGGAATTTCGTTATCATCTAGTGCTCAATCAAACTTCTTTGAATTTGATTATGTAAGATATGCCAATTTTCGGGTTAAATTATGTCATTTCTCTAAGGTTTAATACTAATTACAGTTACACCCCATTAAGTTTGGAAATTTACTTTTATGTATCTCTTTTTGACACTAGAGGAAAAGATTGTCTTACTATCTTGCATTTATAAAAAGAAAATTTTGATCATTTAAACCAGCTATTAACTTAAAAATATTACTAAAATATTAAAATTTAATGAAAATATTATCAAAATAATTTAAATTATAATATCAAAAATTATTATTGAACATTATGCCAAAAAAAATGAGAGTGAGAGTAAATTTCTAGACTTAGGGGCGAAAGTGTAACTAGAATCAAACCTCTGGGATGTAAGTGTTATAAGGACTCCAACTAGGACTCTCACACAAGGTTTTAAATCTCATACCGGATATCGTACCATTTTTTCAACGGTACGGTACAGTATCGGTACCATATCATCATGTTTCGGATGTAGTGGTTATATATTATCTATATTATATATACATATGAACATATAGAACATAACAGCCACTGAAAGTATATGAGTTTAAAGTGCATATGATATATATCTAAATTTTGTAAACATATATATATATTTATAAAATAAAAAATATAACTTTAAGGGGCATAGAAGAAATAAAAATATAAAATTCTTTCAAATATAAAAAAAATTATGTTATACAAGCATTCAATTAAACATAATAATTATATATTTTACTTAAAAATATGAAAAACTAAAAATAAAAATAAAAAATGTGCATTTTTCCATCTCATTTAGTTTTCTCCATCTCGTATCTTTTTTTGACCGGTACGAGATGGTACCTGTTGATACAGTATGAGATTTAAAACTATACTCTCACACTTTAGATGATTTGAGCCAATGCATATCCCCATTTTAGGTCTATCTTTGGAAGGAACATTCAAGTATAAAAGTGAGACCTCTACTAAACAAGTGTTCTTTGTGTACAATATCCTAAATGAAATTTTGAATCTTGCAATTGAGGTACACCAAATTTTTCCAATTGAATAAATTTTAGTTTGTTAGATAAGACCATTTACAGTTGAATTCATTTAATCAAGACATCTATAATGGACAATCTTTTTCTCTACCAGTGTCAAATTAGCAATGGTTTTCATAGATTTTTGTTACTATCTAGTGCTCAATCAAACTTCTTTGAATTTGATTATGTAAGGTATGCCCCTATTTAGTATCAAGACCCTAGCTTTAGGTCAAATTATGTCATTTACCTAAGGTTTAATATTAATTAGACTTATATCCCTACGTTTAGAAATCTACTTTTTTGCCTATCTTTTCTTGACACTAATAGAGAAAAACATTGTTTTACTATAGATTGTTTTACTATCTTACATTTATAAAAAAAAAAAAAGAAAAATTTGATCATTTAAACCAGCTATTAATTTAAAATATTTCTAAAATATTTAAATTTAATGAAAATATCCCTAAAATAATTCAAATTAGAATATTAAAAATTGTTATCAAAACATTATGTAAAAAAATGTGGGAGTAAGAGTTGGTCTCTAGACTTAGGGGTGAAAGTGCAACTAGAATCAAACCTCAAGGAAGTAAGTGTCATAAGGAGTTCAACTAGGATTCTAACATTTTAGAGGATCTAACACATACATAACCCCGATTTTAGGTCCTTTTTTGCAAGGCACGTTCAAGTGTCGAAGTGAGATCTCTAACAAACAAGTGTTCTTCGTATACAAGATTTTAAATTAAATTCTGAGGTATCTCAAATCTTTCTAATTGAATAAACATGAGCGTCAATATGAGACATTCATTAAATAAGTTTCTCATATATAAGATTCTAAATCAAATTCTGAATAACTTAATTGAGGTACCCAAATCTTTTCAATTGAATAAACTTGAGTTTGTTAGATAAGACCATTTTACACTTGAATTCATTTAATAAAGACACCTATAATGGACAATAATTCACGCGATAAATATGGATATGGATGGGATGAGATCAATTCAAGAGCCAAAACCGGCCTCATATCATATGACCTGTTGGTGACCCACAGTTTTAAAAAGCAGAGGATTCCCAAAATTATAAGTTGTTGACCGGAGATCTTCTCAATAGAATGTCAGCACTCGCTCTCATGATTTCCTTTCTTTCCTCACAGCCCTTAACGTTGTTGATTAATTTCAACTAATTTCAGAGCATCTTTTAGACAGCAGACAAAAACCTTGTTAAATCCGGACAGACTCGAATAAAGTTCCTAGTGTGGTCCGAAAGGTCCTAGCGTGGGCTTTGCCTGTTTCCCTTCTCAATAATTGTTTTATTGAATCATTATTAGACTCCCCAAGGTGTGGGCGGAAATTGAAATAAGCTCCTCATGTCCTGAAGTGTTATAACAAGTTAAGCTTGAGAGTACCAGCAGGTTGGTTGAGATGGCCGAGTTGGTCTAAGGCGCCAGATTAAGGTTCTGGTCCGAAAGGGCGTGGGTTCAAATCCCACTCTCAACATAGCTTTTGTTGTCTTTTAGAAACCTTAACCACACCATAAAAACCCCATTCCAAAATTTTCCTAAATATAAAATATATTTTTAATAAGTTTTCTGTTTCCAAAACCTTTACGTAAATATATTTCCATGTTTATAAACCAAGGCTATATTTATGATCAATATTAATATTTACATATTAAATCATTTTTTGATTAGTTCAAATAGAAAAGTATCATCTTTTAAGGACAAATATATTCTAGATAATCTTATTTTATTTTAAAACTAATTCTCACAATATGAAACAAATCTAAACATTCTATAATTTTTTAGCAACACATAATTTAATTTATTATTAATTAATTATGTCATTGGTTAAGTATCATTATATCATTAATTAAGTGCATATTTTAGCCAAATGGTAATCAACGTTCTGTAATTTTTAACCAACCTAATGAAAAATGTTAATAAATTATACTTATTTTATACACAAAATATTTTCAGTGTCAAACATTCTTAAAATGTATCACTTTGATAAAAATACAATTTAGTTGATGATTAAAAAATAAATAAATATGTAATTTAGAGAAAAACACTATATTAGTACAATAAAAAACTAAACAAGGATTGAAGAGAACAAAGGTAGTGATGTGATCCTCTTGATTCCTAAACCAAGAAATGCACCTAAAATAATTTTAAGTTCCAAGATTCACCACCAAAAAACATAAATACCTCCATTCTTAACTAACCTGTGATTAGATAGGATAAGTGTAGATGATTTGAACAATACTAAGAGAATCCACCCCCAATCTTGCTCAGAACAAGTTCAAACAAACTCAAGGTTTTGCGGACAATGTCTCATGGCTTCCTATTGGAAAAATATTGAATAATCTGGTTGTTTTATTACAAGCAAGTGCCATTCTTTTATGGGTAGCAAAAGAAACGTACAAGACAAGTAAAAACCCTAAGTTTAGTTGTACTAGGGATCCTAGTTGTAAACTACTTAAAATATATAGGAGTACTAGTGTAAATATGCTAGGAATAATTAAAAACAACTATAATTCCTAAATAAAATAGATATTATACGCACTCTAGTCAAGAAAATACAAAAGACCTAATTAGACTAGGCTCCATGGAGCTCGGGCGCAAACAAAGTGTGGCTCCCGGGTTCCACTTCAAGGAGGCTCAGGCAAGGGCCTTCTTAGGATCACAACAATTACTCTTTGCTAAACATGATCAACCTCAATTGATAAGGTGGTGGGGCCATCCTCCTCTCTCCCCATGGATGGAAGAGCTGGGCAGCTTTGATTTAAAAACTATGAGAATGAGAAAGAGATGTTATGAGCCAAATATGATTAGAATTATCTAGCAATAAAATGAGAGGAGTCAAATAATATTACTGATATGAATTAGAAGGATAATAGTTTAGAGAAGAAAAATGAAGGGAGAAGCAAGGATGCTTAACAAAGTAGTATGCAAATAGAGGAACAATTGAAGGGGGAAAATATAATGAGGTTGTTGCTAATAATATAGGCATCTCTAAAATGGGATATTGCAGTTGGATTTGAACATTGAAGGTAATGATGATGATGATGATGCAGTGATATTAGAACCATAGGCATCTCAAAAATTGATGACATGGAAATATTTTAACTATTACAATGATTGGACTGGCTTCATCAAGATTAAAACCAACTGAGGTTTGGTTGATAAATGAGAGAGCATTTGGTTAAGTTCCTAAAAGGTTGAGTCTGAAAGAATACTGAAAAAAAAAAAAAAATTTGGCAGTTGAGGTAGATGTTAAAGTTTAGGGCCAGAGGAGAAGGACAGTGAAAAGTTCCTTTTTTGGGCCTTGTCTTTCATCGAAACTTAAACCTACGAAGAGTGAGTAAGTTAAGGCTCGAACAAGGCCGAAGATATTGGGCTTCTGCGGGGTGGGCTCGGACAAGAAAATAAGTAGGTTAAGCCATATCTTGGTTGTTTCTTTTCTTTTTCCGGACGCTCTGTATGTTTTGGTGTTTTGGAAGTTCCACTTTCCAAATTCTAGTTCAGTGGTTACAGATTTTGCAGTCCAAAATTTTCGTTGAGGCTAATCTAATTAGAACGATAGCATCTTCCAGATGCGTATACTATGTTCTATAATTCAATGTACAAATACAATGTTCACAATTGGGATTCTAAAACATAAATAAGTAAACAAACAAATGTTACAAACAATGTTTTATGCACCAGGTAAAAGTTTTTTTTTTCATAGGCATAAATAAGTCCGTGAAAGGTGAAACTGACTAGTGACTACATATAAAACAGGTAAAGTTATTGACTAAAACGATTCCCGCGCAGCGAAGATCAGCCAGCCCAGCCAGCAGGTGGGAGTTGAATAATTAGTTTTAATCAGTAACTAGTAGAGTATATTATGGGAGTACAATATTTATTTAGCTGGCGTTTAATAATTAAAACATGGAAGATTCAGATCCACCAATTGGACCTATAAATTCTGAAGATTCCTGGAAACTGTTCTGTCCTTTCTTGGTTTTTTAAGAGCTTGATTATTTGTTAGCTCAACTATCTATGAAAATTATACGCACATGTGACTCATGAGTCATGGCGGGAATTATCAATGAAACTCTACAGTTTGACTTTGACCAGTTAATTGTCGAATAGTCTTTTCCGTTTACTTATGCGCGAATTTTTCACACGCTGTTATATTTAGGCTTAAACTCCTTTTCAATTGGATCTTGCTCCATCTCGGATCTAACTTTTACGCTCCTGAGCTAAAATCGATTCTGAAACAGTTCCGAAATTTCAAAATTATGTTGTGTGCCACCTAAACAATGGAATCACCAGCTAGAGGAAAACCTGATGAGGAGGAAGAAAAGAAGAACGCATCAAATTATGTGCCTGATTGGCCGATGGATGGCCACCCATCGAGGCAAGGCAACAATTCCAGTTGAAGAGCGAGTCTTAGGCAAATTGGAGCGGGGAATAATCAAATAATTCCTCTTTTCCTTTTTGTTAACATGAGATTTTATTCAATCTTCAAGGAGGTTCATACAACATATCCTTCTGTAAGTAAATCTTGGAAGGTGAATATGTAATATATGTCTCTCACGTACGTTCCTTGTGTTGTGTTATAGTTGTAACAATTTATAACTCTCATAATACGTACGTGAGAAACGTATATTACACATAGACTTATCATGATATCTTTATGTCATTCTTTTATATATATCACTATACATGTTATATATGCTCACTCATTTTACATAATATCTAAAAGTGCATGTGATTAATTTATGATTTATTATCTAATAATAAATCATTAATTGACTTTATGGGCATATATCTTTCAATATCTCACATGCACATAAAGTTAAAAATATCTCATGTCATAAATGTTTCATAAATACAACTCATTAATAAGAAGTCATCTTATAACTCAATGCGCTACTTTTCTTCACTCATATATGATTTTTAGTTAGAAGACATATGGACTCTTATTTTAAAAGTAACTATTATTCACACTAACATACACAAGAGTAGAACAATTCTTGATATCTCACCTTAGGTGAAATTGCTTATGAGTGTAACATTTACAATTATATTGTAAATCCATAGCAATCATATATTTTTTTACATTTAAAGAATATCAATTCTTATCTTGTACTTTGTTTCGGATCTAGAAGAATAATTCTTCTTCCTTATTATTTATATATATAAGATACATGGAAAAATTCGTATAATCACTTATATATATAATGCCTCTTATAAGTGTTCAAAAAATTTCACACATCATTTATTTCATAAGTAAATGATATATGTTATATCAAATATTACTTATTTTCCAATCTCATTCCCAATGTTATTGAGAAAACCTTGTTTGAGTATAAGTGCATCAATAATAAATTATTTATTATTCAAATTTCTAACCAAAACCAACTAAGTGCAATACTTCACAAAATTTATTGAATGAACAACATAATCCTATTATGTTGCTTATCATACTATTATGATAAAATATAAAAATTAGAAATATTACAACTCATATGATTAGGATTTGATTAAAAGAAATATTTGTCAAAATATTTTTTTCACTATTTCTAATAATCGAATAATTCAATTTATTATAAAGATTTTATCAATATAATAAATTACTTTATGACCAATTTCACAAATAAACAACAACTACTTTCATGCATATTCAATCAAAATTGTTCATAAAATGTTATGAATAGTTCATAACCAGTCAATTATCACAACTTGATTCAGATACAATAATACTTGATAATTCACACTCTTCATCATATGAAGTAAAATTATAGGTAGATCTTATGTTCATCATATGGTTGGAAATAATAATCACCAGCAGTGTTCATATTTCTGCCCAAAATAACTTACTATAGCAATAATAATGTCATTATTATTTTGAAAGAACAAGTTCACAAAATCACTATTGAAACACATCTTATGTCAATTTATCAAATAGATAATCGAAGTTACATTGTGTTACAATGCACGTTTGCTGACACAATTAACAAGATATTTCTTAAATATTTTTATCAATTATTATATAATATATAATTAATCCAATTATTATACTGATTTAGATTAATCGAATATAAGACATAAATCCAATATAGAGAACTATAACAAATAATTTTTGTTATAAATCTCTATAAAACATATTTTCTTACTAAAATAACCACTTTTATGTTCTTACAGTATCCAAAAATGAATCCTAGTACTATCATCCAATTGCTAAATCAGATATTCAACTTGAGCCTAAGGATACTCAAAAGTTCAGATAAAATATTTGCCAAGAATATTCATTTAAGAAAACAATTTTCTCTCAGAAATCACAAAGTCATACATTAGAAAAGCTTAAAACAAAACAAATTTTGTAACGAAGAGTTATGAATCAAGTTTCAAAAAACTTATTACCAATTGCAACCACTTGTAATTTCTTTATTAAGAAAATATTCTTATATGTCCTATATATAAGTTTATTTAGAGTCATTACTCTATAATTACCTAAGTAAACAACAAATTGGTTAAGCTATTGAGTATAAAACAAAGTGATTCTATGGGCCAAAGCTATTCACAATAACTTTAAAATATGAAACATGAAATACAGTATTTCTTTTTACATAATATTATAGCCAATCATTATATTTTATTCTTATAATGAAATAGTTCTCAAATAAATCCTCTACAAGGATTCAATTGAAAAGCTCATATAAATACTCAAAATAATAACAAACTCATAAGAATAAACATAAATCATATTTATCATTAAGGCAATATCATGCAAAACCAATAGTGATGGTCAAAATGATTTATACTCAAACATACTTTATTCAAATTATAAAATCCAAAGTATAGAATTTGAGGCATATATTGAATTAGCAAAAATAACCTCCAAAGTTATCTTTATTCCTTGAACATCAAATTTTTTATATTATTGTATCGGATACAATAACATATGTCAAAGCAAGTTCATATTTTTTTCTACTTAGTCAAACTTTTGACCTAAGTCTTTAAGGGTATAATCACTTAAATTAAGTGATTCCTTTCAGTTACATTGTACGCACCATGTCATAAAATATTCATTATATTTTACATGCATTTTACCGTTGAAAACAGGTTTTTGGTGTTTCAATAGGTACTCGCTATTTTCAAGTTTAATGTATCTCCCCTCCATTAAATTAGGAATTTACATTCTTTCAATGTAATTCTAGCTTTCAATGTAATTCTAGTGAGTAATAATAGTCTTGTCTCTCAACATTTAATGATTTTTTTGTAGACACCAAGAGTTTAACAAGACAGATACTTCATATCTATCCTATAAGACTATAGGATTTTTGTTTTAGATTTAGCCCCTAAAATAATACACCCGCCACCCATTTTAAATTATCATAATATTTAAGTCAAGTGTACATTCATTGTCTATATGCATTATATTGCTGTGAGAAATTTAACCATTTTAATTTAATCTCCACTTAGACATAATACATCTATTATCTCCAAAAAGTAAACAATCAACACAATCATCACCGATTTTCTTTTGGTATCAAACCTAGTCGGTAATGTCATATTAATCATTTACCACAATGGGAAGCCTTTAGAAAAGTTAATCACCCAAAGATTAATTTTCTATTTCCACACTTGATATTTTATTGAGATGGGAGAATGCCTTAAAAACTTCCATCATCAAATGTAGGTTTGATTCTTGAGTCAAACTTGACAATCAATAATATAATTCCTAATTGAATATTTAAATTCAATTTCAAAATTGAATTTGATTTAATTAGTATTTAATTAATTAAATTCATAATTGAATATTTATTCAAAATCAAATTAATTCAACATTCATTGTGGACTCACATTCGCTCCTATGTATCTAGTATACTTCAGAAACATATCTCTCAAATAGAGCATATTAAAGAAGTAGAATCCATTATTTTAATCTAACTCACATTAAGGCACATATTTGATATATGTTGCTCAAATGCATAGCATAAGCATAATTAAGAATTACCATATAATTTGTTGATCCCCGTAATCTATACATAATCATATTTTGCATAAATTAAATGTCAAGCGTTGTTAAAACTATCATATAGTTTCCTACAATGTATCTTTAATCATATGTTCAAAATATCTATTAATTCAAGAACAGTGAAATACTTACTCTCTCAAATTACATATCTAATATGTAAACGTTGAGTAAAATCACAAATATATTTTGTTATCCAAATAGTCCAAATTATTTAACAAAAATTTCATTTATTATGTGACCAAATCAAAATAAAGTCAACTATGTTTGTCTATTTCAAATCATATTTCATCTAATAAAAGAATATTATAATAAACAAAATCAAGATAACAAGTACAATCTTGAAATCTTATGTCAACTTGGTGTGTCTAATGTTTATCGATTATTGTATAATTGAAAAATCTGAAATCAAATTTCAGTTAATCAATTATAGATAAAGATAATATTGAAATCTCATTTCCAATTAATAAATTGTATTCTTTCTAATTATCAAATAATTATAAAATATTCATTAAATGAATAACATCAAATGAATAAAACAAATTTATTCTCAACAATTGTATCATATACAATTTCGGAAGTTCTTGAAATAGAGGGATCAAAGCGAACATAGCCTTGAACCTTAGGGACAATCATATTTGGCCCCAAGCGCTTTCCAAGTTTCGTAAGCCAAACATATAATATCTATTGGATGTGTTTCAGAGAGCTTAATAACCTTACATTCGTCTGCTGAGTCAAACCCAAAGTGGATCACCTGAATCGGGTGTATCCAGGACCAAATCTGACTCTAGTTCTCTATGACCATTTAGCCCCACTTTATTGAAGGGAATTAATTATATATTCTGAACAATTCAAAGTATAATTTATTTTCTCAATTATCACATGATTGAAAAAACCTTTTGCAACCTTTGCACTAACATGAATAATAATTTATAACACTTATTTTGTGTAGTTGGAACATACATTTCAACATTTACCCAAGCATGAATAATAATTCACAACATTTGATTCATACAATTATTGTGCATGTAACCATATTTGCATAATTTGAAAAATATAAAATTAATCATCCAAATAACACCCATCGATTAAACAACCAATTATTCAAAAATTAATTTATTTCAAAAAATAAAAAATCCAGATATTTCATTTTTGAAATTGTTAATTAATGATGAAATTAAAAGGAATTTAAAATGATCAATTTATTCCAAAATGGGCTACTGGAACCCAAACTCTTTGAGCCTAGTATTACAAAAACACAAAGGCAAAGATCATATCCAAAACAAAAACAAATTTGCCTATTTGGGCCTTTTTCCTTTAAAGGCCAAAACCCTTTTTTCTTAATTTATTTTATTACATTTGTTGGGTCATACACATCTTAAGCGTACACGCACGCACGCGCACACACACACACATATAAATATTTGATGTTTGGCCAAAACAATTAAAGCCTGCAGATCAGTGACCTAGGTCTGACCTAGTTTGTGAACCACATTCCTATTTCCCAAGTTCGCGATGCTCCAAGGCAACCAGCAGCAACTGGACATGCTATCGCCTGTAGCACCTATAAGCCGCTCCGGTTAGGCCAAATAAGCCCCTAGGAGACCGACGATCTAATCGAAGACTCCCCTTTGGCCAGTAGCTGCCGTTTTGAGCTGTTTGTCTTTCCAAGAATCACCATTGCCCGATTTAACCGTGGCACATTCATTGTCGAACAATGATGGAAGCTAAAGGGTTTCATTCTTTCGAGGCCATAGATCGTTATGCAATTGTTCCCATTCAACAATTTCTCAGACAAACCACATGATTTCAAAAATTAATGTTAGGGTTCATAAAGAACTTTAAAACCCTAGATTTGATTCGAACCATAAATTCAACCAAACTAAGTAAAATTGATTGGCCAAAGCAGAGGGATTTTCAACTCTGGTTCATACTCTTTAGAATTGAGCCATCTGCCAATGACATTAACAGACAGTGGTGGCCAAGGAGCCATGAGAGCAAATTGGATACAAAGGAAAATTTTCAAGCTTCATGAACCAGACCCTTTAGTTCCAAGTCCAAATCTGTTTCAATGCCATTACATACTCTAAAAATCATCAAC
The DNA here is from genome assembly GCA_005392925.1 of Aquilaria sinensis. Lineage (NCBI taxonomy): Eukaryota > Viridiplantae > Streptophyta > Magnoliopsida > Malvales > Thymelaeaceae > Aquilaria > Aquilaria sinensis. Next base: position 180,693 of record SMDT01003046.1, on the reverse strand, counting down.
AACATTAAAATAACAAACAAATGCAAATCACACAACAAAAAATCAACATCCGTGTAATTTTGTGTGTTTATGTTCATAAACACGAACAGTCCATGAAAACTATACCAAAACAAATTCATAAAACACACAAAATCAAATCATCCTATGACCAAAATATGCTATGATACCACTATTGGGATTTTTGTAGAGTTCCATGCTATCAATTAGCATTTACTAGTATCAAATCATAAAAATAATTCCATGGGTACCTTACTTTTTGAATTCCATAAGCGCAGAATTTCCAAGTTTAACACATACAAATTTTTTGCTCTTCCCAATTTGCTTGAAGAGTGTTTTCTCTGGTGGAGAGAAACTTATGTACTTTCCTTGTGTTGTGCTATAGTTATAACAATTTACAACTTTCAAAACTCCTATTTATAAGCAAACATAAGAAAAGATTATAATGTAGCTTGGGACCCATTAGGATCTCCTTATCATGTCAAATTAGTCCCAGACTAATTTATTTTTTTCTAAGTCGGCACTTTCACAAAGGCTTAGCTAAGAATTAAGAGGTGAAAGTTGCTAAAAATTAACACTTCAATCAAGAAAAATAGGCACATATCAGTAATCCATTGCTCCAAACCAAATAGTTGAAGTCTAGTCGCATAGCAATAAAGCATATTCAACAGTGTTAGAGTGATGGGAAAAAGGACATTTACCATCCTTAGCATTAGCAATTTATCTTCTGACCTGGTTCAGGTTAAAAGGCAAGTAGCTCATATAGGTTCTCTAGGAAAAATGAATAAGCTCGGGAAGACACTTCAATTTCCAAAGATGTTTCTAGAGTTTAGGACAAAAGACATAAAAGATTGATGGATGTAAGATATCAAAGTTCTTCATTTAGAAGTTGTAAGTTGATATAATAGCAAGCTCTCTAGATATCTCAAAAAGCCAAATGATAGCATCTAGCTTCCTATGAAAACTGATAGGAATCTGATGAATGGTTAAAGTATCCTGATCACTAATCCATGGTTGAACCTTTGTCAAGTCCTACTTACATATTGTTACTTTCATAATCTGCCAAATTTTGATGTTTCTCGAGTGCTAAGGCACATGCTCAATAAAATGCACAACTCTGTTAGTAATTGGGATCCATGGTTCACTCTATACATGCACAAACTTACCATATCTAATCTGCCAACAAAAGCCATTTTGAACAATGTTCCTTCCCTCCAAAGTGTTAGTCCATCCCCAGGAAACTCTAAACCCTTTTCCAGCATTCAAAAGGGAAGAATAAGGGAAATATAAACCTTTCAGAATCCCTATCTAGAAGCTAAATGGATTTTTGATAGCTCTTCAGGCCAATTGAGCTATGGGAGCATTATTGAAACTTTTTAAGTCGTTAAAGCTTAGCCCCCAAGTTGTTTTAGGTTTTGTTAAGGTAAGCTAGCTTCTTTAGTGAATTTTTTTTTTCTACTTTTAGATGTCCCTCAACAAAAAATTTGCAATCAGAGAATTGAGCTTCCTATACCAACATACCGGAAATTTACAACAAGCCATAAAATAAACCAAGATGGCAAATACTACAGACTTCACCATGACTTCTTTACTAGCATGAGATAATAAACACTACTAAAAAACAATGCGTTTACCAACGGCTATTATCAACCACCACATATTGATAATTTTAAAATTACCAACGTTAGATTGTTGGTAGTAAGCCATTGGTAATTAATGCATTGAAAAAAAATTTTCCAACAGCTTAATACTAAGTCATTGGTAATTTTCAACATATAGTCGTTGGAAAAAAAGACCGATAAAAATTACCAACGATCTTAGTTCATATACTTTTTTACCAACGGTCTAACTTTTATCAACGCCTTAGGCCGTTGGTAATTAAACCGTTGGTATATACCAAGACATTTAACCATTGGTAAATTACCATTATCAACGGTCTTAGTTCATATACTTTTTTACCAACGGTCTAACTTTTATCAACGCCTTAGGCCGTTGGTAATTAAACCGTTGGTATATACCAAGACATTTAACCATTGGTAAATTACCAACTGTTTAAGCTATTGGTACATGCCAAGATGCTTAACTATTGGTAATATTTCCAATATGGCAGACGGTTGGTAATTCTCTTGAAAGTTTTAAAAAAATTAAAGCAATTTTCAATGCGAAACCATTGGAAACTGCAATTTATTTGTTAAAACAATATGCAAAAAAAATTAAAATAATTAATAATATTATTTAGTAATAATTAATAAAAAAATAAAGAATTAAAAAATATACTAAATTAATGTATGAAAAATTAAATATTAATATTTAAAAAATTGAAACAAATTAATATTAACAACATTAATAAAATTAAATTTAGTAAAATTATATGTTATATTCACTAAAAATTATATTTAGTAAAATTAGATAACTAAGATTTTATTAGTACACAAAAATTCACAAAAATTAACTAAAAATTCAAAAAAAACTTACTGAATATCATAAAAATTTACTTAAATTCATAAAAAAAAATAAAAATTCACAAAAAAATTTAAAAATTTAGAAAAAAAATAAAAAATCAAACACAAAATTAGCTAAGAATTCACAAAATCAAAATTGGATCTTCAATTAAACAACCAAATCTATAAAATCAAAACAAAAGTCATAGCTAAATCTACAAGTTCATACACCAAACTCACAACTAGGTCTACAAAATCAAACATGAAATAAAAATAAAAAATAAAACTAAAATCAGTAAAAAGGGGAAAAGACACATTGTGTCAGGTAAAGAGATAGTGAGGTGAGAAAGTGTCGAGCGAGGCAATGAGGTAATAAGGCGTCAGCAAGGAGGCATCAAGCAAGGCAGCAAGTGAGAAGGCATTAGGCCTACAGAGGACGTCGGTAGCGTACCAAGAAGACGGCGAAAAATGACAAGCAAAACGGTAGACAACGAGGGCCAGCGGTAACCGAGAACAATAGATGAGGGAGGATGGGGAAAGAACTAGCAAAGAAGAATGATGACGAGGGACGAAGCGTGAGGGAGTTAGGAAATGGATGAGGGAGAATGACGGCAAAGGAGTACAAAGCGTAAAGCAGCTAGGGGAGGAGAGACAAGAGCAGAGAGGGAGAAGAATGTGAGAGGCAACAGGGGAGGGGAAATTAGGGCTAAGAAATATGTTAGAGGTTTTATATATACTCGTTTGCATTTGTAACAAACAGGTGTTTTATTTCTATATTGTTGTTTACCTTTCTTTTTATAAAATTGATAAGACTTCTCTCTCTTAGGTTTTGAATATCTTTTCTTACTATAGTTGTATTTATTTTTCTTATATATTTCTAAACCCCCTTTTAACTGTCTCTTTTTTCTATTTGAAGCGGTTGAAATTTTTTCATAACCATATTGGGAGCAAAAACTTCATAATTCGTTTCTTCCTTGTGCATATTAATTTTTAATTTTATTTTTAAATTTCATATCATTGCATAAAATTAATCCTTCTAGATTTATGTAGCTTATTAATTCTCCATATAATAAATTGTCATAAGGTATAGTTTGATTATATTCATTTCTTATTCTATTTCTTACCTTTTCTGCAAATAATTTCAAAAGTCCATTTATAAATCTTTCTTTCCATATACTAAGAGAACAATCACTTCTTAAATATAATTTACTTAAAAATAAATCTTTATACCATCTAAAATCATGTAGCTTTGGACAAGTTAAATTCTTTAGTACATCAATACTTTTATTTTAAAAATGAGTTAGATCTCCTATAAACTCTTTACAGATTAAAAATAGTAGAGTATTAACAGCATCTGGTACATTTGTCTGTATTCTAACACTATTTTCTTCCTGAATTTCTATTTTTGTACTACTTAATACTTGTTCTTTAACATCAACAATAATTCTAAATTGCCACCATCCTCTTAGTTGACCAACAAAACCACCTATTAAAAATAAAGTTGTTTGTCATTCATTATGACCAAACATTTTATATGCTAAGGCTACTATACTCATTTGATATACAAGATTTAAAATTTGATATTCTGTGAAACCATCAATATTCCAAATTGTTATCCCTTCTCCATCAAAAGCAATGTTTGTATTATTTGGTTCTTCATATTACATGTTAGGAGGAGAAGGTTTAGCATAAGAATTTTTTGAATAATATGCTCTTCTATTTCCTGAGTTTTTAATCTTGTTGACTTTGTTTGATTCTTTTCTAAATTGTTATTATAAAATCTTTATTTCATTTTCATAAGTAATAACATTAATAGAATTAGAAGTAGAAGGTTTATTTTCTAATTTGATATTTGTTAATTGATCGTTAATTTTATTTAAAGGGGATTTTTTACTTTTTAGTTTAATATTACCATCAATTTCACAAGGTTTAAACCAGGGTTGCATAACTTTACTTTTACTTTCTTGCTTATCATCTTTTTAAAAAGTGGATTCTTTACCAAAGAACGTGGGTTTCAGAATAGTGACAGTAACATTATTATCTTTGATATCATTAACAATTGTCTCAATCCTGTCTATCTATTTAGCTATAAAGATTAAAGATTAGTTAGTGTAATTATTCTGAGTTTTATTTTATTTATATCTTTCTTTTAAGCCAGTTGTTCTTCGTCTATTGAAGAAGTTTGCTTAAAGTGGGAGGCCATTAACAGAACATCCTTTGATTTAAAAACAAAGGATTCTTCAAGAGGATGAACTGATATTATATTACCATGGTCTACTGTATTCTAGTTTTAGGTGGTATTATTTATAAGATTTATGTTTGAAAAGGGATAATTTATATCATAATTTGAACAATAGATAGGAAAGCAAGAAAAAAATAGAATATTAACTTTTGAAGATTTCATATTTTCATACTATAATTCTTTAATTTTGATTCTTTTTGGACTTTCAAAATTCTTACAAAACCATTCTTTTTTTGCTTTATTAATTTCTTCAAAGTAGTCAATTCTCAAAGCTTTTTTATCTAATTTAAATTCAGTAATCATATTTATAGCATAATAAAATTCCATTTGGGATTGTGTTGGAGACATTTGTGGAAAGATATATTGATTATCAGGAACATTTTTTTTTTTGAAGATTCTGGAATATCAGGAATATTATAAATTCCTTTTGGAATTTGATTTGAAAAATCAACTTGTAGTAAATCTGCTGGAACAAAAAGATTATTTTGAGAAGATGTTTTTAATGGGTAAATATTTTGTTTTGGAATTATTATGGGAGTATTGAAATTTGGAATTATTGGGTCTGGATAATTTATTGCATATTTTGGAAGGCTTGGAGATCTTGTTAAAATACTTCTTGGTCATTGTTCGGATCCACTTGTTGAAGCTCTAGAACTTTCAAATTAACTAAATCTTATTTGTGGAAAATAGTTTGAAAGTCAATATTGACTAAACCATCGGTTGTTCAAAAATTGAAGCTCTTTGAGACATATTTTCTAAAGGTTGATGAGATATTATATTATCTAAATCCCATCTCCCAGATTTTTAAATTTCACTCCACTTTAGTTTTTAAGGTGTGTGAACAAAAGTATTCTGAGTATTTGCTTCAAATATTATAGTTTCATCTTTAATCAAAGGTATTTTTGCTTTTGGATCTACAGTAGTAAACATAATTTTATAATAAACTCGATAAATTACACAAATCGATTTTGTATTTGTAGCCACATCCATATTCTTTGTTTTGATTGTAAGCATTAAGGTTTCTAAAACATGTGGATCAAATAAAGAAACAGATAAATTTGGAAAACAATTAAAATAAACTAGACCATTAACTAGATTTGATTCTTCCATAGTGAGTAAGGAATTTTGAAATCTTAAATATCTAGCATCTCTTAAACACATAATAATTGGTACATCTAATCATAATCTGACTAATGGTTTAACAGCTACTTGAACCATTCCAATATGCATATATTTATATTTCTTTTTTTTGTGTTCATCTATTGCAATGGGAGAAAGTAATGTAATTGTTTCAAATTATTCCGAAGGATAGTTTGTTCTGTTTTTTTGATCAAATAATCTGTATGAAATTCAAAACTTCCTACTCTATAAATTGTTTTTGGATCTTATTTAGGAATAGACCAATTATGTAATTGATTCTCAATTTGAGCAACATTAACTTCTGTTGAATTAAGGCTTTCATTTTGAGTCTCTAAAGGGAATTGAGGATTTGAATCTTAGAGGAAAACAATCGTGCTAATTTATTCATTTTATCAAATTTTTAATAAAATCTTCTTTTATAGGGTTATTTAACTAGGCTTATTAATTAATTATCTTTGAACACCTAGACAGGAACACCTAAGTGGGACCACCTGAATTCCTAACCTTGGCTTAAATACGGTTGACCAACACTTTTAACCAAGCTTGCCAACGTCCGAAGATGCTCAAAATAATTAAGTAAAAGCTTTGCAAAATAATATTATAAAATGGATTGTAAATAGATCGTAATATATATATCATTTGTATCATAATATAATGTATTATATAATTATGGTGTTAATGTATATGGTGAGATTGATCCCCTTAATATATTATTATAATTTTATTATTATTATCATGATATATATATATATATAAAATGATATATTTATACATGTAAATATGTTCATACACATTATTATATGTATATGTATATATTATTATTATTATTATTATTATTATTATTTATAACAAAATATTTTCAAAATACTACTTTACTTTATAAAATTGTAAAATAAGTATGATATATATATATTTGAAATAGAGAAAAAACTTCACTTTAGTCCCAAATTTTCCTAATCGTTTCAAGATGGCCTTTTCTTTTTACTTTTTAACGGCTTAAGTCTTACAAACGGCTATTTACATTGGTAATTTCCAATGGTTTAAGCCATTGGAAATTTACCAATAATTGAACTGTTGGTAATCATTACCAACGGTCTAATACGTTGGTAATTACTGATGGTCTAGCTGTTGGTAATTTACCATTTAGAAAATAGGTGAATTTTAGTAGTAATAATTACCAACGGTTTAGATAGTTGGTAACCGCCAACAGTTTGAAAACTACCAATGCGTTTGACCGTTAGTAAATTTTAATTTGTTTAAACAACGGTCTAACACGTTAGTAATTATCAATAATTTGGCTGTTGGTAATTTGTTATTTGAAAAATAGGTAAATTTTAATGATGAAATCACTATTCCAACTCTAAAGCTTTTTAGACACCTTATCTCTAACATAGCCTAAAGCTTTTAGTCTTAGACTTACCCCAGATAGTAGGCAGCCCTAAGTATTTACCAGGATTAGATGTTGTTGGGATCTACAGCCATACACAGCTGAGTTTTGAACCTCAACAGGGGTATTCTAGCTAAAGAATACACAAGATTTCTCCAGGTTAACAAACTGACCAGAAGCCTGACAATACGAATCCATTAACTGTCTAAAATTCGTGCAATTTGCCTCAGATACTGTCAGAAAAGAACATGAAACTGTCTGGCAAAAAGTGAGATAGAAAAGGACGATGCTTTGATAACTGGAATCAGTAGTCCACAATGACAAATTAATCTGTTACCGTTAACAATTACTGGAATCAAAGAAGCAATTGAATTAGCATGATCATGGGAGGGTTTGTGTATGGTACGGAGATCCTCGGCATAAACGTCTTGTATAAACAGAGAATTTACATAAAAGAAATCGTTACCTTATCTGCATGATTAATCTTCACCAACCAAACTGGAGAAGATTACTTCATCCTGTACTCAAAAGAAAAATAAAAGCCATTGATCATAACCCTAAATATTTTATTAATTTCGACGTTTTAATGTTTTCTCTTATATATATCAACAGTGCTTGCTAGAATATGTATCTTTTTTATTTTGGTATTCAGAATTGTTGCTTACATGAAATTACTAATTAATAAAATTATGAACTAATTCGTACGTAACTGAGTTTGTGGCTATTGGCAAATCCTAGCTAACAATTCCCCTCATCAATTGGGATCAGACACTTACAAAAGAAACACGATAATTAATTAAACCCCGAACACATAAAATCACCTAGATTTTTCCATTACATTTCCCTAATCATGCTTTGCTTGGAACAGAACTTATGTCCAACTAAGTTTGTGGCAATTGGCAAACCCTAGCTAACAATTGTCGGCATCAACTGGGGCCAGACACTTACAAAAGAAACAAGATAATTAATTAAGCCTCACCTACATTTTTCCATTACATTTCCCTAATTAATCTGTCTAACTGAGATTGTGAATTCGAGAAATGGAGGGAATAATGATGAGACCTGGAGTTAAAAATAAGGTTAAAGGTTCCCAGAATTGTATAAACAGAAAGAACCCTCTAATGTTAAATTAGGTAGTCAATTGGTCACCAAGAGATGGCTAGCAAGAGACCTAAAACAGTGATGAGAACGTATCTAATGTTTTTTTTTTATTAAATCTTTTATATCGGCACAGCTCCTTATCCAACCAAGGAAAGAGTTTTCACTTGAGATGGACTACAATCTCGTGAATAGAGGGATATATGTAAATTTATCTTATGAACCATAAGATTCAAACCCATATCCTCAAGAGAACCACCCATATCCTCTTAACAGATTTAGTTACAAGCCCTTATCAACCCCTCCTAATTTGGAAGTCCTCCGAGTTCCTTCAATCTCTCATTAGGTGTCCCAAATTGAAGAAACAAGCTACCGACTTGCACTGTTGCGTATTTGGGAACCATAATAGAAGACACGGAACAGGACCAAATTAGGTATCTCCTCCTAAAAGCTTGTTGTCGGATACGTAGATAATGGGCGTAGGATTGGACACGTATAGGGAGTAGAGACGAGTATTTGGTACGGCGTACGAGCGGTCAGGAAGTGGCGACGTACGTTAGCAGATCATGGTTGCTGACTTAATGATGAAAAATTAGAGCCGACAGGGAGATTACTACGTAGCTTTCAACCACTCATCACCTCATTCCCAACAAAGCACATCTTCACCCACCCCCGCCTCCCCCATTCCTCACCAACCCCTTTATCAAGTTTTCGAATCTTTTATTGAACATTGTGGTATAATGGTTTTAGTCCCAACATACTAAAGGTTGTTCCCTTTTTTAATCAATATGATACATACAGGTCTTAGCTTCGGTCTTTGTACCATATCAATACTAAATTTATCTATATTTAATAGCATTTTTGTATCCTGCAAATATTTTTTATGTAAGTAAACTAATTAATTAAGAGTGTTTCCTGATATAAATAACATAATTTTAAGATAAAAAGAATAAAAACGATACAGAAATGTTTTAAATATCAATGTAAATAATAATGCACATTTACCATTAACTACTAAGAGAGAGAGAGAGAGAGGAACTATTAATGAATTTTTCATAACTTCATTTAGTTATTGGTTAACTATTTCAATAGCAATTAGTTGGATAGTTATTCTTATTTATTAAGTAGATAACTAGGCAGTTGTTGATACGTTCCAGATCGAGACCGAATAATAACCAAAATTGAAGGTAATAGTCATCACTATTTTTCAGATTATTTCTATAAAGGGTTAAATGCATTCATGGTCCCCAATTTATAAATGTTGTTTCACTTACATCCCCACCGTCCACTTTGTTCCAGTATTCTCCCTAGTGTCATTAAAATATTTCATTTTCCCCCATTTTGAATGGAAAACGTTACGATGGATGAAAAAATGTTACCTCAGCACAAAATTCTAGGAAAAATAATAATTTTAACCATCGAAAACTTGATCTCTACCAAATAACGCTAAAATTTTACCATTTGTCATTTTAATTAACAACCATCTCCACCTCTCTCATTTTCAATGATGAACTCCTTCATCGCCAAAAATAAACAGGTAAGCTCTAGGTCTCTCCTCCGACTCACTGAATTTAATACCTTATTGAATCAATCAAAATTTCTCAGTTTCCTCAAATGAATTTGCGTATTAGAGTTAAGCGAAATGCTAGTCTGCCGCAGTTGATCGAGCAATCTCTGCTAGAAATCCCATAAACGAAGAAAAGCTCATTTAATCATATACTAGTTATTTCATGTGATTTATGTTATTAGTTTATGTGATTAATCTATACTTTTTCTGGGTTCAATGAGATTTCTTCTGGCTTCGACATTATCGAGTCGGTCACCTATGCTGAAATTTTTGAAGCTCAAAATTGAGGCTTCCAGATTGGTCAAGTGGGCAATTTCAGGTTCGAGTTGGTCCAAAATTCCATGACTTGAGAGGTTGAGACAGAGACAACGACTTGGAAGGCATTGTAATGGGCACCTATCCATTTGCAGGGGATGTCGTCGCCCAGTCGGAGGAGATGAGGACTAGTGTCACTGGAGATGGAGAAGAATGATGTCGTGGGGGCAGTGGAGGTAGAACTGGAAGTAGAAGCTAGACGAGGTAGCTGCTAGTGTCAAGGTAAAGGGAAACAGTGGGGAGTGGAGTCGCTGAGGGGGGATGGGGAGGGAGACTCGGCTGCGATAGCCATGGCGGTGGGAAGTGAACAGTGGATAGGGAGAAGGTTTGCTTGAGGAGGTGCTGGGGGATGTTGTGTTTTGGAGAGAGCGTGGGTTAAAGAGAGGACAAGAGATTGATGGTAACTATACTTAAATGTGCAAATTTAGGGTTTTTTTGGTGGGAGAATAAAATTTTAGGGATTAAAATTGAGAATTTTCCTACAATCTTGTGCTGAGGTAACATCTGGTCATCTACTGTAAATGTTCAGCATCCAAAATAGGATAAAAATGGAACATTTTAATAATATTATGGACGAAAGTGAAACATTTTAATAGCAATAGAGAGGAAAGTTAAACAAAGTGAGCATTACGGATAAAAATAGAACAACATTTATAAGTTGGAGGCCGTACATACATTTAACCCTTTCTATAAATATCTCTAAGGTAAATGGGAAGGCACTTGTGGAATTAACAACCAATTCAGCCAGGGTTAATAGAAAATTGTTTTCACGTTTTCTCTCAAATCCGTTGAGTTGGTGAATGTGCCACACAGTTTGATTCCATAAATGCCCCTGATTATCGTTGTTGTTACAGGCTTTTACCCCAGTCATGTTAAAACTTAGCAGTACCCACATGTATTACTGCTAGCCTCTTTTCCCCACCTACAAACCCATCCTAGCTCTATGCTCTGAAGCCCAACTGTTTGGATTTTTGGTCATTGCCCATCTATCCTATGCATGTCATCCTTTTGCCAGCTGGCAGTGGCAGAACTAGGATTTTTTGTTTAGAGGGCTGAGCTCAGAGGAGAGCCGATGAAGCCCGGAGGAGAGAGACGACATCGCAATTAGGCAAAGTTGGAGATTAGGACTAATTCAAAGCTTAAGGAGCAAATCATACGAGTTTGAAACGTTGGAGGAATAATAGTGCATTTATGCTCTATTAGAATATTTGCTTAATACTAGGGGTGAGCATGGGTTGGGTAAACCCGAAACTGAAACCGAACTACTCCCATTGGGTTGGGTTGGGTTAGGTAAAAATTAATCATGGTTCTCGGATTGGTTCCACATATAGGAGAACCGACGGTTTTTGGGTTGGTTCTGGTTCCATATGGAACCAACCCGAGGTGGAACCAAACCCGAGATATATATATAATTATATAATAAAAATTATAGTATTACTAATATATCCATATATATACACACACACACATATTTCTTTGAAGTATTATGATGGTTATTTTGTGTTTTTATATTAAACTCTTAAATTGATGTTCCAAATTGAAACAGTATGGAAGTTGTGAGATCATTTACGAAATTTCTCCATATTTACTTAAATCACTTTACTTCATAAACCCACCACTCCTAAGTCATTTTGCTTTCGATCATTCATTCCAGACTATTCTTTACTACACAATTATGATATTTTTTTCATTTGAGTCATGCAAAATTAAAAATTTATGACATCAACATATTTTAGGTTTTGATACTGAAGAAGATGGTCTTAAAGGCTCAATTTTCCATATTAATTGTCATACCAATATTGGAATTACTGAAATGAAGTAAACTAGTTGAGATAAAAGATACCCTACAAGCAACTCTTTTAAACCATTTTTGTAAGAACAACATTTTAAATTCTTTTGAATGTATCTAAGTACATGTATTTAAATATTAATTTAATTGTATATTATGTTGAATATGTCATAAAACTGATTATGAATATAGATTTATTGAATTTTGGTGTTGTTATAGGTATATGGTATAAACCGAAAAACCCGAGAACCAGAACTGAGAAACTCAGAACCATGATTCTGGTTCTGTTCGGTTCTCGGTTCTGGGTTGGGTAGAAAAATTTTGGAACCGAGGCCATTTCGGATTGGTTCGGTTCCACCATAAAACCAAACAACCCGACCCATGCTCACCCCTACTTAATACTAGAGGAAATAATTACTCATTGGGTCCCTACTTTTTTTAGTGCCTACCTTACTGCCCCCCATCTTTATATTCTTCCATCATTTTCTAGGGGGCAAAAATACATATCTAGTCCGTAATTTCTCTTGAATTAATCAATTAAGCACCTATATTTAAATCTTTTCAAAATTTTTTAGGGCAGGGGGTGCTCCTAAGTTCCGCCACTGCCAACTGGGTGAGTCTTCTTTTTGTAATTGTCATTTCGTGTAGTCCTTTTGTTTTGGTAGAGCCCTAATTCGATTTTGATGCCGTCGTTACTTTGCCGACACTAAGTGCCGCTGTCATCATTCATCGGCCGCCATGTTCCCAACTCACACCTTTTGTGGTTGGGCGGCATCTCCATCAAAGTTGTATCAACGAGTTGGAGAAGTAAAGCAGCTGGAGTATTCATCTGGTTAAAATTGTAAAATCAAAGAACTTTGTGGGTGTTACATTATCGCCATATCATCATTGTGTGGGCCAGCCCAAAAACATGTTAACCCAAACCACTAAACTTACAACAATTTGCCCTAAATTTTTTAGAGAAAAAATATAGAGTTAAATTTTGAACCTTAAATACCAACTTCAAAACTTTGTTTATAAGACTATAATGCCATGGCCTTTTTTTTTTTTTATGAAAACAATAGTGTAGGTTATTCTCCTAGTCAAATTAATTAATGATTCTTGGGAAATTTTGGGGCGCGGCTTTCAAAAATTGATAGTGCTAGAAAAATTTTTCATCGCTCGCGTTCACAGACCAACTATACCAACCAATAATTGATAACCAGGCCTTTTTTGTTCGTATTTGTCAAAAGTTAAAGAGGGGACTAAGGAAAGTAAGAAAGAGGAATGGTTTTTTTAAGAAGAAAATGTCATGCGTTGTCTTACCTTATAATTTGAAAGTTATCAGTTGATTACGTAATCTGGTAAGTTTGGTTGGTAGAAAAGCGAGAAACATGAAGCTCTTGAGATTTTTTTTATAAGTACACTTTATTTAATTATCAATGTAGTCAAACGACATCTTATAAATAAATTACATAGAATACTAAAAGATAACAAAGACATATAAATTGGCTAATGAAAAATTGCATGTCCATATAACACCAAATAAAAGAAAAAGAATTGGGTTGAACCAAATCCTCCCAAGTAAACCAAAATAATTTTAGAAAAATAATTTATAAGTAACTAAAAAAAAATAAATGAATGAAAAGATAAATAAAAAATAGTGTACGATCATCCCGATCTATTATTTATAAACACCACATCATCTAAGTTTCAAGCGCTTTCTATATTTATACCTCGCTCGATCTTCTTGTAACTATCAAATTCAAAAACGGGCCAATCAGATCTATCTGTCGTAAAATTTCAGATAAATTAAATGATGCTCATGTGGTTGATGGTAAAGAAATTTTGTGAAGGAGAAAAAATGGTGAAAGTAATTAAGAATAATTGGATAAAGTAATAATAAAAAATTAATCGGTCATACCTAAGTTGGAATCCAAGCTTGATTGGATACATGGAGAATGAAGAAGAAGAAACAATGGGAGGAGAGGAAATATATGCCCCTAATTAAATAATTACTTCTCTCCTTCATTTTCGTTTTTTCTAAAAAAGCAGCTCAGATGGGATCATGTATGTACGAGATATTTTTCATCCATTTGAGATAAAATTGTACTTTCGCTTTGTGGAATTGAGTCTAGGCAAAATGCTAGCTCATACAGTCTTGTGATTTATTGTTTATTTCTAGTTTAGTCATTAGTGTTTCATCCAATTACTTGTCTACAGCACCAGCTTTGAAACCTTGTACGTAAACCACTTGGACATGCTTTTATTTTTATCTAGGAAAAAGATAAGTTACGTCTCATGACGGAACAATCCCAACTGTCCAACTCTAACAAATGCGTTTTTTCCACGGTCCTGTAGCATAACGATGATGGACGACCATTGAAGCATAATATTTTTCTCTATTTCACATTAGAAAAAAATAAAACAACATCTCCAATTATCCAGAAGTTGTCAATTTATAGCCTAAACCTTTTAGATTTCATGCAGCAAGTACTTCACCCAAACTTTCTAATAATAACTTTTACAATCAATTCGTTTGGCTTTAAAACAACTTAAGTTGGTTAACTTTTTCACCTTTTGCTGACTGTACAATTCACTTGTAACATGAAGCACCTTAACACATGCAAAAATTACATTCGTGCCATCTACCTACTTGGCTTCTTGTGCAACTCTCTCCCTTCACACCATTCGCCTGGTAAGTGCTCAAATCTACATATTCCATAGTTCTCCTTTCCTTTCCCATTCACAATTAGCTTCAAGCCTACCTTAGATCTCCCCTATCGATTCCACCATCTCCGACTTTAGTACGGATTGATGCAGGATGTGAACTAGCACAAATATGGTCATTCCGTAATAAAATCCATTATAAACCATAAACTTTTTAATTTTCATTTTTTGAAGTACATTAGCATAACACCAACAAAGGCTTGTTTTTTTTTTCTTTTTCTTTCGTAGGGCTAGAGCATCTTTGCTTGAATCAATCATTTTTTTATTTGCATTTTTTGGTTTTGTCAAAAAAACAAGGGCAGATTTGATAAGATATCTATTTAACTTTGATATCTGATCACCAATTATGATCATTTTCCACAAATCTCGATCATCGGTGTCATTCATCTTCCTCTCCCATTGATTAGGGTGAGTGGATCTCTACTTCTGTTTCTTTTACTGATGTAACAATCAAGTGAAGGGAGAAGGGGAAAAAGGGCAAGGAGTGCACATAGGGAAAGTGGTCGCGATAGTAGACTATTGTAAGTTTTGGGGTAAAAGGGCATAGCTTGTAAATAAAACAAAGATGAATGTGATATACACTTGAGCATGACATGTTTGAAACATGTCATGCTCAAGTGTATATCACATTCAGCTTTGTTTAAACAAAAAAAAAAAAAAAGCTAGCTTAAAGTAACTTAAAACAAACTGAATTGAGGGTTGTTCATTTCATATTAAACCCATTAATGGGCCCTTATTATTTGTCTAATGAAAAGTGGGTCAAATTAGAGAAATAAAATGAAGGTTGGTGTTCTTCTTATTTACAAGTTATTGCCATCGATTAAATGCTTATCTTCTCTCCTTACTTTCAGTCAAACAATTTTATCTACGAATCACCTCTCACATCTTCACCGTGACCAATCTTTCCAGCTATTCACGTTCCTGCCTTTGCCAGTAAACACCGACTTTAGATTCAGCAATCCATTCTTCTGTCCCTAGCTTGTGATTAGCATGCCTTTGGTGAGGCCGATGAAGGAAAAGAGGAAGAGGACAAGGTTAAGCCAATTGTGACAAAAATGAACATGTCGGCAATCACATGGAGGATCAGAATGCAGGAGATGACAGACATAGTTGGGGGTTGGTAAGCAAATGTCACACACAGGTCTCTCAAATGGCTGTGGCTGTCACACAATGAATGGATTTCTTAGATGGCCGAAATGATGAATGGGTATCTTAGATGGTCGGGATGGCTGCTGGGCCTTCGATTGCCACAGGTTGCTCTATTGGTGATGGGAATGCGATGAGAGATCATAGTATTTACGAAGGTTGTAGGTGATGAGAGAGATTGAAGACATGTAAAGTAGACGAAGGTAATACTTGATGGTAGAAATGGTGTAATTTTGGCCAATATTAGGGCATTTAGAAAATTGTTAAACCCCGTACTCCATCACCCGCACAAAACTCGCCTAGCTTGACATTAATGTGCCTCATTAAATAAATTTAAAGGCATGTGAACTATCCCCTGAGTGTTAATATTTTATATTTGTAACAATTTTGAGTGAAAAAAGGCCTAAATGCACCATTCATCCTTGAACTTTGACAACTCGCATGAGTTCATCCTTTAGGTTTCACTTAGTGTGACTTAATCCCCTAAGTTTCAAAAATTGTAAAAGTTAGTCCTTCATGTAACAGAGTTAGAAACTATGATAGCTTATTTGTCAACTGCCTTTGCTCCTCCCTTAGCTTCTGGGTGAATAACTAGCATGCATCCATGCTCAGATCCATCTGAACAGCAACATCACAGTGTCACCGAAAAGATTAAGGGCCAATCATCAGAAAGATCAAAGGCCAACCACCATCAATAGCCCTACAGTTTCAAGTCTCAATTTTGCATGTTTTGGTTCAAATATTGTTTGAATCAAACCTGGTTTTTTGAAGACTTTTATAAACACTAATTTTAGTTTTTGAAGTTGAGTGATTTGTGTGCAAAATTGATAAAAGGGAATGATTTCTTAGTGTTCACTAAACCTTGGGGAGTGAAATCCTTATGTTCTAATCGTTGTTTGACAGAGTAATTGCGCACAGGGAATGTCATGGGTGTGATCGTGACGGCTGTGATCTTAGAAAATCCACCAAGAGATGGCGGCTGCATGCTACGTTGATGGTGCTGGTGCTCTTTTGGCCTTACCGTAAGATGTCACTGCTGGTGGGGAGGGGTCGCCTTACCAGAGACAGCGATTGCAGGACAAGGTGAGGGCGTTGCTGGCAATGGATTGTTGCCTTACATAGGCATTGCTGCTGGCCTCATTTAGAGGTGCGGGCGACAGCCACTAATGGCTCTTCTAGGAGCTGTTGCAACATCGTGAAAAGGGAGAAATAGAGGCATGACGTGAACGGTGAACACAAGTCCTTAATGTCGCCAATAACACGTGACTGCCCCTGACCTTTGAAAGGATTAAGGTGCGTAGACTTTCAAAATTAGATGACTAAGTTGCAACTTTATGAAACTTAAAGGACTAAGTTAGGGGTGAAATTAAAACCCGAAACCCGAATTCCGACCCGAATCTGATCCGAAAAAAGCGGGTTAGGGTCGGTTTCTTTAGAGGAAAAGATGTATTTGAACCCGACCCGACCTAGTCGCTGACGACTGTAGTTTCGGTTCGGTTGAAACCCGACTAACCCGACTACTCACTTTACTCTAGGCCCAGCCCACCTCCTCCCTCTGCCTAGCCTAACGCAACCCAGTCCGTTTTACTACTAGCCCAACTTAATTTACTACTAGCCCAGCCCGTTTTTATTTCGCAATTCGCAACCTAAATCCATTTGCTTAATTGCTTCGGCCAGTCGGCCTTCTTCGGTGAGTTGTGTGGCCAGAAATGGAATTTGGAGCATAATGCTCCGCCGAACTCTGTAGATCTGCCATTTTGGTGTTTCTCATTCTTCAACTTCCGGCCATAGCGTAGCACAACAGCCCATCGTCCATTAATCTCAGCTTTCCCTCTCCGGCTTGCGGTTGTAGTCATCGGTCCTTCCTCCTTCGCAATTCACATCGGCAATTCAAGCGCATATCAGCCTGCCGGTGCCTGCCTCTCGTCTCTCTCGTCAGTCCAGTCGTCTCGTCTCTGCACTTTCGGCCATAGCGTAGCACAAAATAAATCGGGTTAACCTGATTATATTCATCCTAACCCGACTTATTCGGGTTCGGGTCGGGTCGGGTTTTTTTTGGAATAGTCTGGGTCGGGTTCGGTTAACATAGTTAGGAAAATAGTATTCATAGTTCGGGTCGGTTTTAACCCACAATTAAGGACTAACTCGTGCAACTCACCAAACTTAAAGGACCGAAAAAAATTTAGGAAAATAGTATTCATAGTTCGGGTCGGTTTTAACCCGAACCCGAATTTTTCGACCCGACTTTCACCCCTAGACTAAGTAGCGATGAGTCACACATTAGGGACTAACTCGTGCAACTCACCAAACTTAAAGGACCACTTATGCATTTTAACCTAAAAAAAATTATTTCACCTCTAAGATAAAAAATGACTCAATGAGAAAGAGAAAGAGAGAGAGAGAGAGAGAAGAGAGAGAGATGGAAACATTAATGTAGTCCATGCAAACAGAGAGCTTATGGACTCAGAATGCCATGTCATTTCTTTTTGTTGTCTTCGTACGAAAAAAAAAAAAAAGAAAGACAGTGAGTTAATCTTGAAATTATACTCATTTTGAAATTGATGAATTGAATATAAATTGTACCATTTAAATAAAAAATTTTACTATAGAATTTGATAATTAAGGCTCATTTAGTGACGTTGTTACTTTTTCTATTTGTTATTTAGTGTTTCTGAAAATTTTATCTTTATTTATATTTTATTTCCAGTTTCTAAAAATTTTAAAATAAAAACACAATATTTCCTAGTTTTGTAATCTATTTTCTAAAACTCAGTAAAAGCAAGGTCTTGTGCTCCAACATTAAAGGAAGAGATGGCTGAAGCAGGGATGGCTGAAGCGGCGTAAATGAGACATCAAATTTTTGATCCCACCATATAGTACTAAGACAAGAGGACAGGACAATATTGTGGCCTTTTGCGCAAAAATGTAGTCCTAGAGAAGAATCTAGTCTACACCACTATATGCGCTCAATAAATTTTCCAGAAATCCGAACGGACGGTCAACAGACACCAGAAGTGACGGATGCATCCATGCCGTCCGATGAGTATGTCTCATGGGGGATTCACAGCATTAGACAACACGGATGCATCTATTACATCCATTATCTATCACGTTCAAATTTTCAAAAATTTTATTAAGGGCATATGATGGTGCCTTTACCTAACACAGAGATGCCTTTTGAAACAGGGCATTGGTTGATAAAAAAGCTCATGCATAAGTAGGGCATTCCATAAAAATATTTCTGATCCCATAAAAATATTTCTGATCCCCTAGCTGGTAGTTCTCTCAAATCTCATTTTTTTTTCATTAATGTGTAGGGTAAATTCTAAGGTTCTTTATTATGGTTGTTAAGTGGAATATTTCAAGAGGGAAAATGTGCACAGCCCCACCAACAACCCGACCTCAAAAGGAATTAAAAATGAAACAAGAATTTGTGTTTACTATCTATGGAGTGGAGTGACTATCATTAATATCCTCTTCTCTATCAACCCCCTACAGCATGGAGAGATTTGGAAATATATCAAAATTAGATAAGTGAGTTTTGATTGATTGGAATTCGGGTGATAAAAAACAAATTGGGATGCGGTGTTGAATTTGCATTTCATTTTTGGAAGGATCGGTGGCAGGTACGGTAACAAATGCGGTGGCTAGGGCACAAAACAACGACAATGGTAGATTAAATAAAGTTCATGAAGTTCATTGAATGTTACATTAGTTCTATAAGATTTTAGGGTAAACTTCATCTGTCATGACTAAACTATATTTCATGTTACTTAATTATTCAAAAACTATCAAGTGTTGCACCTATTGTCCTCAAACTATTTAATTATTGTTTTCTCATCCTGACGTTCATCACACTGTTAAGAATAAATGGAAAAGTGATGTCACATTAATAGTCACGTTATTTTTTCATGTCAAATTAGTAGTCAAAGTATTTTTCCGTTCATCCTTAATGATTGTGATGAATGGTAGGACGATTAAATAACATTAGATATAGTTTAAAAACGATTAAACAACATTTACTAGTTTTAAAATGATTAACCAATATTAGATATAATTTAGGGATGATATATAAAATTTACCTAAGATTTTAGAACTCACAACTCCTCATTTTTACTGTTAGATTTTTAACTATTAATAACATATTTAGCCCAAAATTATAATATTAGTGACATATCCAATTCCAAACAATAACATCAGGAACAATTACCGATATAAGAAGAAAAAGCTTCAATGAACAATCCAGATCAGTAGCCAATGTGAAATATTACACATTCACATGCTCGCACGAGACAAGGACGTACCTGTGTATCAGTCACGTTTTTTTAGAGTCATATTCTAACAAACACTACGGCAACAACAAAGCCAGCTATGGCTTTCCTTGTGTCCCATAATTGATGCAATAACTTTTTGTGAAGAACCAAGAAATAAATTAGAATCATATACTCCATTTCTTTTTTACTTTTTTTTTCCTTTTACATTTCCAAGTAATAAAATTAAAAAGAGAAATAATCTTTTTCCGGGGGACTTTCTTTTACTAATCCCCTCCAGATTTGCTGCAGTTCCATGGAGTCATGTCCATAGGGTAGCTTCCCAACACCCTCAGGAAGGAAGTGAACTCCTGAACTTCGGCCAGAGCGTTCTGCGCTCTCACCTCCGCCATCGACGCCTCGAAGTCAACGTAGAACAGGTACTCGAAGTGCTTCGCAGTCCCGACGTTGGCGTCGTCGACCAGCCGGATCGGCCGGTTCCGGTGCGGCCGCGACTCGATCTTCGTCAAGCTGATGTTCCGGAAGGCGAACGCCGATAGCACCTTGAACAGGACGCTTGTTCCTTTGTCGTGCGCGAACACGATGCTCGTCTTGAACGGCCGGTCAGTCCGCGGGATTATCGGCTCACGCGCCAGCATCACGAACCGCGTCACGTTGCTCGAGTCGTCCTGGATCCCGTCGGCAATAACCTGTAGCCCGTACAGATCGGCGGCGCGTGCGCTTGCGATTGCCGCTGTATCGCGGAGGTTGTTATTCGCGATGTACTCGGCGGCTCCGGCGGTGTCGTCGACCGCCTCCCGGGTGACGTTGAGGCCTAGCTTTGTGAGCGTGTGCTCGCACTGGGCCAGAGCTTGGGGATGAGAAATTACTCTCGTCAAGTACTCTTTTCTCACGCCAGGGAGGGATAGGAGGCAGTGGTGGACCGGGAGTTGAACCTCGCCGACGATGTGGAGCCGGTGGCGCAGAAGGAGGTCGTAGTTCCGATGAATTGAGCCGCCGAGGGAGTTTTCCACAGGCAAGACAGCTCGATCTGCGATCCACAGCTCGACCGCCTGAAACGCGACTTCAAACTGATCGCAAGGAATGGCCTCACAATTCGGATAAGCTTTGCCAGCTGCGGCTTCGGAGTAGGCGCCAGGAACGCCCTGGTAAGCGACGCGGAGCTGAGAGCCGTGCATCGGCGCCGGAGAGAGGTCGGTAATAGTGAGCGGCTTCTGCGGCGGGATCGTGGCTGGCGGCTGCGGCTTGTTGTTCGTATTTCCCAGCGGGACTAGGTCAAGGTCGATGGCGGACTTGTGGCCGTTGACGGCGGCAGAATTCGATTTGTCGGCGGGTTGTTGGTTGACGGCGGTGACCTTGCTGGTGAGAATGGCGCAAGAGCTCTGCCAGTCGGTGCGGCTGGCTCCGACGCCGTTGGGGAACTGGACGGAGTCGGAGCGGTGGACGCATTGGATAGCGAGTCTGGTGAGGCGCGTCTGGCGGATTACAGGATTGGGATTGTGTGAAGGGGAAATAGCCTGCATATTTTCTTCGATCGACCTTCGAAATCGGGTCGAAATTGGTTGAGTTAAAGAATCAAAAGACAAAAAACAGAAGAGGAGATGAAGAAGAAGGGTAGGTAAGTTTATTCAGCTTGGACAGTTCTCCTTGAAAGGGAACGTCAAGCTGAGAGGAAAGGGAAGGCGAAAGGTTGCTTTTATACTGGCAGTCAGGTAAATGGCAAGCAGGGCAAAGGAGTAGAGAAGTGTGTGCGGAGCGAGGTGGTTCGGGCAATCTCGCACCTAACCCCTCTTCCCATTTTTCAGTTTTGTTTTTTTTCTTTTTCTTTTTCTTTTTCTTCTTGAGAGAAACAGTTTTTGATTTTAGTTTAGCCAAAATTACGAAAACCCCCCTGAAATCTAAGCGAACCTACAGTTTTGTCTCTCAGTTTTCATAAACCTACAGCTACCCCCCATCCAAAACTAACTTCATCATTTACGGTTACAAAATAAAAGAGAAAATGTCTCAGTTTGCCCTCAAATGCTTTCATCCACATAAACCTTACCCCCAATTTCTACATCTAAAAAAAAAAAACAAAACCTATAATAAAAAACAAACGTTCAATTGGCCACCATTCAATTAGCCCATGTTCCATTGGTCCTTTTCCTCTCTTTCCCCAGTTCAATTAGCCCTTTTCCTCTCTTTCCTCCTGTTCAATCAAGCAATCTCCTCAATTACCCCGCCACCAAACAAACGAATAGGATGAATCATTGAGATGATGGTTCGTAATTCTCAGTCGTTTGATCGCGATGAATCAACCATTCATGATGAATTAATCAGATGTTCGTAATGAATCAATTGTTCATGATGAATCAATTGATTACGATGAATCATCAGACGCTCCTTATTAATCGTCATTAACAGGGCGAGAATCAAACCTGGCTATGGTTGATGGATGGAGTTATTGTCGACTATGGTGAGTTTGAGGTTGTGGATTTTGAGGGAGGTGAGGGCCAGGCAGGCCATGGGAGATGGGGGTTACCTCATTAGATTTAGATGTTGAAGGCAAAGTTTATATAGAAAAAGGTCATGAGGCAAAATCAGGTGTTTTCCCCTTTTTTATCTAACGGCTAATCACGATGTTAAGTTTCCAATGGGGCAAGTGTAGGTATTTAAAAATGGGGGACAAAACTATAGGTTCAAGCAAACCTCAGGAAGCTTTTAGAAATTTTCATTTTAGTTTATTGCTACTATTACTGGAAAAATCTAAATATGGTCTCTTAACTTTATAAGTTGTCCTAAAGTGGTCCTATAACTTGTTTTCGTCTTCTAACTCAACTAATGTGTCCTATTTTGGTCTATATCATTAGTTCTACCGTTATTTCATATGGAACTTGCCTAAGTAGCACTTGCGACCCCCATAGTGGTTCCCAAACTGCTATGTGGTTGACTATACTAGAAGAATAAAAAAATTCAAGTTAAAATTGACAACAAAAATAATTATAAAGACCTAAATTGTAAATTTTTCAAAAATTATCTTTTTTCAATTCTAGTAGCAGATGACCTTCAATTCCTATTTTTTCCTTCATGTTGTCCACCACTTTTCTGGAATCCGCACTATTCCACACCCAAGCCATCTAGTTCGCCCACAATCCCACCCATTTGTTTTCCTCCACGTTCTTTGCCAATCCTACCTCCTAGAATTCCACCGCCTCCACAGTTGGCCTCCCTAGGTTGGTTGTTCAAATTTGCGAGAGATAGATTTGAGTGGCAGTTAGATTTCAAGAAAAAAGGATTCGAGCAGTGTCAGACCAGAGGGCAGAGAAGAGGAATAATCGATGTGAGGTGAGAACCAGAGGGCAGAGGAGAGGGATCTTCGGTGTGAGGCGAGGACCAGAGGGTGGAGGAGAGGGACCATCTGCGTGAGGCATCAAACTAGGTGGCTCGGCGTGAGGCGGGGTAAGGACCGGCAGCATTGCCTAGGCTGGCCATTAGACTAAAGGGCGGAGCATAAGGCAAATTGAGAGTGGCAAGATTGGGGAAGAAGATGGAGTTTAGATTATTTATGTTTTAATTCCTCAAGATTATTGTTTGTGTTAGTTTGAGTTTGAATTTTCATTACTATACAATATGGTCATTTATTTAAGTTAAAAAGGAAGGCATATGGGAATATGGGTGCCACATAAGTACTTTTCATATGAAATAATGCTAGAATTGGTGATAGAGACTAAAATAAGACACGCTAGTTGAGTTAGAAGACTTTAAAAAGATGAAAACAAGTTTTGAGACCACTTTAGGACGACCTTAATATTAGAAAACCATATTTGGATTTTACTCCTACTATTATATTGATACGTTGACATGATGAGCACCAATTAGAAAATGGTAATATGTGCACATGATGATATCGATGCTTATTTTACTTGATGAATTGATGATTGTGATTTTTGCACATAGTTTTCCTTTTTACTGTTTCTGGTATTGATTGTTTTTTCTTAGTAAAAATTATTATGAGTCTATTGCTCATATTTATGTCTCAGTTTAGATTTTTTGTTCTCAAACAAATTACTATCATTTTTATGGCTAGTTCAGTTGGTGTTGAATAAGTTTAGGTAAACGTTTTTTTTTTGCCTTTGGCTTGTTTGACCTATTTCGACCTAATATGAATGTTATTAAACTAGTTTAGTATTTACGATGGAACCATTGGGGAACTTTCTTGTAGATGTCTATGTAGACTTGTAGTTCTCTGAAAGAACAAAAGCATTTTTGGACAAAAAATGACAAAACTCCAAATCGGGCTATTGTTTGAAGGTAGCTGCATCTGAAAAGAAGGTGGATTTAAATGAACGCGGAAGGATTTAAAGAGTTGTTGGTTTTTCGGCATGGCCCACTGTTTGCAATTTGTGCTCTACATTCAACTGCTTCAACCGAAGATACAAACTTGTGTCCATCAGCTTTTCGATGTGGTTTCAGTCAGATATTGTGAAGATGGTTACTATTCGACTTGGTCAAGCTAATTTATTTGACCGATTTGAAGACTAGCCACCAGCACCATTGATTGAGATAATTCATTAGGTCTATGAATTGTAGGAACAAGTTTGTGTGTATCAAATAAAAAAAATCATATTGTTATTTTTAACTATGTTTTCTTGTGCGACACAAAGGGGAATAGAAGAGAAGGCCAAACTGTACAAAAAAAAAAAGGCTACCTAAGGAAGAAACAGAGCTGGCAGGTGGAGTTGGTAAAGGCATATGGGTAATTAAATGATGGTTGGATGCATGTTGTAATTCCTTTCAATATTAGGGGGTATTAAAGGAACAAAAGAGTAGGACCCATCTAAAATCTTTTGTCCAGCTATAAAAAATTTTAGGCCAAACAGGCCATTGAAGTAGGTTATCACTCATTCTAAGTGAAGAATTATAGAAAGAAATCTACTACAAACAAGACCGTAGAGAGCACAACAGTGACGACGATGAACAACTTAGAGAACTATTTCTCAGAAGCTTGGGAAATGACAAAGGATAGTACAAAATGTTCAAATGGTAACTAGACTAGGCTTTTAAAATCTTTCCCAAAAAATGAGGTTTTCTAACAATTAAAAATTGGCCACGTGTCCCACACATTAAATTAACAATGCATTATTTTGTGGGTTTGAAGTGTAGGGTACCTATTTCTCTCCATTTCACTAATGGGTTGGGGGGAAGGGCACTTGTTGATACCATATTAGGCTCAGGTTAGCCATTTTGGCAGCTAATTAGAGACATTCTCATCAATTTGGCTCATTGGAAGCATTCTTATCAGTTAAATTGGTATTAATTACTAGTATTAATGATTGATTTAAAGATAGAATTAAATCCCTTTAGCTCTGGGAGTCTTTCCCATTAGCAAACATACCATCAACATCAAGCCTGTAAAAGGCTCACTGTGGAAACCTCTGGTATAAGTCTTATTTGTGGAAACATCTAGTATGCAATGACAAATCTAGAAATTTTCTGTTGCAGGGGTCTTATATAATTAGGTTTGCATATACTAAAAAAAATGAAAAAAAATCAGATTTTAAATTGCCTGTTGAGGGTTTTATTAATAAAGTACTAACTTGACTTTAATTTTAATCAAATTTTAATGTATTTATAAAAAAAAAAATTAAATTATTCTTTTTTATTTGCCTTTTGCTTGTTTTATTAAATCGGTGGGGTCCTTTAATAAATTTCAATGAGATCTCTTAAACAAAATTTAATATTTATTAAAAAATGGAAAAATTTTCTAGGTTCCAAACACCCATCTACCCTATGATTACACCTATCCATGCTAGTATGTTATACTTTCTTCACATACCATATTCTTTTGAGGCCACTACTAACTTATTCATCAAAAGGTTTTCCATAAACACATAACTCAGATGCCCCTAACAATGTCTTTGTCAGCAGGTCAAACTCCTCTTTGATGTGTCTCATAGCTCACACTATAAGAAAATCTAGTATGAGCAACTAATATGGGCGACTAATTTTAGTCGCATAAATAGTCAGTCACATGTAGCTGGCCCAGCATCTGACATGCAACTGAAAGATTCAGTCGCTTAAGAAACACTCGCATCTCAGTCGCACAATTAAGAAAATATTTCTTTTATAGTTGTAATCAATCAAATGGAATAAAAAATTATTTCCCACCAGTCGTACCTCAATGGCAAATTTCAAAAAAACTAACTTTTAGTCGCATGTCAGTTACAGAAAAAACAATAGTCGTTATTTCAGTCATTTTTTAACTATAAATTGCCCCATTTTCCTTCATTCCTTCTGATTTCTTCTTCTTCTTCATTTGGTTTCTCCTTCTCTGCTTCTTCTTCTTAGCCTTGCTCCTTTTCCTGAGCTTCTTCTTCTTCTTCTTCTTCTGGCTCTGGCTTTCTTTTTTTTCTTCCTCCTCCTCCAGTTTCTTCTTCTTCTGCTTCCTTTGACTTCTTCTTCTTCCTCCGGCTCTGGGTCTCTCTTTCTTTTTCTTTTTCCTATGACTTTTTCTTTTCAGCCTTTCTCCTTTTTCTTTTTCAATTATTATTCTTCTTATTAATTACTTTATTTGTCCCAAATTCTTTGCACTATTCACTTTTTTGTAATTAATCTATTATTTTTTTAACATTTTAGTATATAAATAAAATACCTTTATATGTAAATGATAAATTAAGACTTATAGTTCTAAATATATTTTTTAATTTTTTTTCTAACAAAAAATAATATGAATAAATTTAGGTTAAGCTAATCTAAAAATTCAAATAGCGCAAAGAAAATGGGACAAAGGAAGTATTATCTATCTTAATATTTATAATAATTATAATAATCATAATAAAAATTATAATATTATTTATTTAAACAATAAATATTTAATACTATTTTATTAATCATAGTAAATGTTTTAAATCAAATATAACAAATAAAAAATGAAATTTTAAAAAATATAAACAAAGCTAAATGACTAACTTTCAATTGCATGATGTAACTAAATTTCAATCACTACTTGCGACTGATATTAGCAGTCGCTTATTGAATGCGTGTCAAAATAGGTATGACTACTAGTTTCAGCCGTAACATTCTATCACAACTCAGTCGCACGTGCTCATGCAACTATATATTATGTGACTAACTTATTCAGTTGCATATCGCTCACACCATGCGACTGACTACGATTGTTTCTTCATTCGCTAATGCTCTTCCACCTTGTAGTGTCACTCGCTTTTACCAAGTATCAAGAATCAAAGAGAAAATCGTAATGCACCACTGCCTACCCCAAACATACACTGTCAACCATATTCATTCTTTGTGGGATCTCATCACCACACCTACACCCGCATTCGCATCCATATCTAGGGGTATTCATTCAGTTGGATTGGAAAGAATAATCTGATTTATTTTCAATTTTTATAAATTTGATCTAAACTATCCAAATTACGTATTGAAACCGATCTACACCATTGAAATTATAATTCGGTTTTTTCAGCTTTTATCTAAATCATCTAAATTATAATTCATTTTATTCAGTTTTATAATTTGATTCTTTTTCTGTTAGAACTAAACACATGGTAATTGAAAAAGGATATATAACTTAAAAGAATATGATAAAAATTGGTAATATTCTATTTTATATCTAAATATATGGATTGATTCATAACATGTAGCCCAAAATGAAATAAAAAGACCTTATATATGTAAGGTTAACAGGTATAATTACAAAATATGTATTATTTTTTAGTTTATTTGGTTTTAAGTTTATGAATCAATAACCTATCAGGTAACCAAATAAGAAATTTGGTATTGATCCAATCTAAGCTAAATAACTAAATAACTAAACCATTTTGTCCAATCCAAATAATCCATTTAAATTATTCGATTTCATCCAAATAATGAACACACCTATCTGCATCCACATTTTTTGGCTTGTCTACAACATCTAGCACCGTTAATTGTGTAGCCACCATGAAAGATAAAAAAGAATAAGGCTATCACAACCAATTGCAAGTGATATTTTCTTTCTTTCTGTAAAGGAAGGAACTTGTTGCCTTGTTGGACCGATGAATGGTCGATATAATGAAATGTCCCACATTTTGAATAAAATTATACCATATTCTAAAAGATGAAGGGATTTCACTATTCATGAATAGTGATTACTGTAGATAAACAGTTTCGCTTTACTTTTTTTTTTTCTTTTGTCTTTCTTTTTTTTTTGGTCTTTTTGGGATGTGATTTGCTCTATTTTTAGTTTGATCATCTTTTCACAAGGTTTATGAGGGCCTATGTTGTAATTTTTATGGTTTTAATCTATTTCACGTTTGTTTCGATTTAAATGCGGTTTCAGTCTCTAACTTTCTAATTTTTCCATTTTAAGCTATGAGCTATGTCTGTATTACAATTTGATCTCCGAATTTTATAACTATTTAATTAGATCTTCTATTTACTCTCTTGGCCCCCAAGCTTTTTTTTATGTACTATCTTCTAAAGTAAGACATTGGTGACCATAATTTGTTTATTTTTTTGTTAAACCATTTTTTATCTTCATTAAGTTAATTGTTAAATTCTTACTACCTAAATTTTTTTTCATTTTTTGTCTTGATCCTAACTTTTTTTTATTGATTTTCTTTATTGTTGTTTTCTAAAATAAACTTTAATCATTATAATTTGCGTACTTTTGATCTGGTTCTGGTTGATTTGGCTTTAATTAGTTTTTTTATACTTTTTTTTAATCTTTATTAAGTTAATAGTTAGACTGGTAATTGATTAACATATATTAAACATAGTTTCGTGTTCAGTCTCTTTTTATCATGATTGATTATTAAGTTTATAGTATCAACTATTTACTTCAAACTCTATAATTTAATAAAATAATTTGGTCCATAATTGCTAAAGTTGAAAGTGAATTTTTCTAGATAAATTTTTCATCAATGTTAGAAATTAGATTTTGAGCTAATAAGAGATGAAAATTTTTAGTGAATTATTTTTAATTATAAACAAATATTCATTATTTCAAAGCATGTATTGTATTTTGTTTCATACTGTTATTATTTAAATTTATTACAAAAAAAATTGCTATTATGTGCGGTTCACTAAACTTTTTCATTTGTTCTCTTGGTCACTAATTTTTTGTATTTATTTTCTTTTAAAGTAAAATATTGGTAATCATGATTTGTTTTTATTTTTTAATCAACCATAGTGACTTCATTTAACCTTATTTATTTATTTATTATTATTATTATTTTAAAAAAAACTTTAGTTTCTATGAGTTGTCTGCTTTTTTGTATGATTCAAGTTGATTCATTTTAGCTAATGTTTTTATTTGTTTTCTTTTTTCCCTTTATTAAGTTGATGATGAAGTCTTTAATTCTTGAAATCTTTACATTTACTCTCTTGGCTTGAAGACCATTTTTTATTGTTTTTTTGTTACTAAAATTTCACTCTTTATCACTAAAATTTCACTCTTTATCTTATATTATTAACTTTTTCATATTCTTTTTCTTTTCTAAAACAAAATTTTTAGTCTCCATGGTTTATCTTTTAGTACTCAGAATCTTTTTTTTTTATACTCTCTTAGTTCAAAAACTTTATGTTGATTTTTTATCCCAATTCTTGCTTTTCTTTTTCCATTTTTATAAAATTCATTTTCTTCATCAATGATCACCAATGTTTCTATTAATGTTTTATGTTGATACGGATTGAACAGCTACAATGCACGAATACCATAAACCTCATATTATACTAATTTAATAATCCCCGAGAAATTTAGTCCAATTTAAAAATTACATAAAAACTATAAGTTTGCTACAACTATCATGATCTTGTTGTTTTTTTAACCTAGCCACTTGGCCACCTTTCTTCCAACCCATTTTCTTTTTTCTTCTCTTCCATCCTTATTTGTTATTTTCAACCAGATTTGGACTTTAGCCTAGATCTGACTAATTCTCTTTCAATGTTTTATAGTTTGACCGACTTTATCTGATATTATTTATTAGATTTTATTTGTGGATGTAATGTCCTTCAAATCTTGATGCTTAAAAGTGATTTGAGACTCTCGCATAATAGATTTTCAATTGGAGGTGGGTAGCAACGAATCAAGGCTTTTTCTTGGGTTCGTTGGAATCTCGGCTATAATGGGGCATCCCGACACTTGACAACAGATATTAAGGCGATTGTATAAAATAAAGTTAATATTTATTTTTTCAAGTTTTTTTTTTATAAATGGTCTTATTCAAACCTTTGATGTCTGGTTAGTTCTAACTCTGCTTGGTTATTATTGGCTTGATTTGGGTTTTGTTCCAGTTATTTGCGAGTTCTGTACTTAGATTTTTTCTGATTTACCTAGAAGGTTTGACTTGATTCAATTCTTTGATCTTTTCATTTGGTATTGTAGGAACGAGTAGCCTTTTTATAGCCAGTTTAATGTTCCTGTTGTTCATTCAAGTCTTATATCATTGTTGATTTGTTATATGCCGTTTGACTCACTTTTAATTAGAATAAAGTAACTTTTGTAATAAAAAAAAGGAATTTAAAAATAACAGTGATTTATCTGTACTGAAAGAAAATATTGGTGGCCAATTTGGAACAAGTATAAACATAAATGATATATTTGTCATATTCCCCTCTTTCCGAACACTTTTTTTTATTGATCTCTTCCTTGTGCACCTTTATTGTTCTATGTGCGCAACAAGCTCAGGTACCTGATTTGTGAAACCTTTCAACATTGTTGTTCATCTGGAGCTGTAAAATATGAGTCCATTTGTGTTAACTTAAATCAACTTAACTTAAAATATTTTATTTTTATTTTTATTTTTTTATTTAAAAATAATTTTCTTTAAAAGTTAATATTATTTAGATGTAATAATTTATTGGAAAGTAAAATTTTTATGATATTATTAAATTTTTATGAATTTTTTTTAATTGTAGGTATTAAAAAAAAAATTCATAAAAATTTAATAATATTATAAAAATTGTATCTTCAATAGATTATTTTATACATACATAATATTGACTTTCAAATGAAATTAGTTTCGATTCTAATAAAAAATATATACAAATAAAAATAAATTATTTTAAATTAAGTTAATTTAAATTAAAATAAATCTGTTTTAAGCATTTAAAAAAATATAAGTATTGTAAAAAAAGCTAACTGAGTCGGAGTTCTACAAGGGTTACCTTTGAGTCAAGTCAGGCATGCGCACGCTTAGGCACGCTAACAGAGATCGATCTCCGCGGATTCATCTCAGAGGTGTATGACATATTTTATTCGATTAAATGGACTTTGTATAATTTTAAAAAAATGACTTTAGTATAACTTGTATTTTTTTTCCTTTTCAATTAAGAGATGCATTAAATTAGTAATTGTGGAATGGTTGGAGAATGATCAAACAAGTTTATTTATATAATCAAAGTTGTTTACATTAGAATTTGTGCCCCATAGTTTTTGAATTAGAAATCTATTATTAATGAAATTCTTTTTGAATTGAAGTAAAATTATATTTAACATTTGTATAGTTGAACTGATTTGTCTAAATAAGATTCGTGCGTTGAGAAAAATAGAAATGAATTTTTGTTGTAAGAGTGTAAATGTCTATCTAAAGTATGCCAAGAAATGTGTCATTTCTTACGATAATATTAGTATAGAAATATTTGATTTTGCAGCACCATTTTTTTACTCAGAATTTAATATAGGATGTCACAAAATTTTAGAGAAATATGAGACAACCTAATAAAAATTGAGTGTTTTCCTCCGAAGAAATCTTGACACACTTTTAAGTGACAATTAAGCTAAACCTTCAAATAGCACCAATTGAACATTATTCGTATTGCTAATTGTTTCATTTAGTAGCATGGATACTACATCACACACACACACACACAGCAATAGTATGTCTTGCTGCATTATTTTTTTTCTTGTAGTGCTAGATGCATGTAGGCGAAAAAAATTGTTACAAAGGTAGGCTTCAACTTACATGAACAAAAATACTACAAAAGATTTTGGTCTTTTGCAAATACCGATGAATGTGTCTCCGATTTAAAGAATAAAACTGGTTATTATATGTACACCATAAACTTTGTTACTTACTCCTATTGGAATATTAGTTTGTATGACTCAGGATCAAAATTCTAAAATTAATTTAGGAATAAAAGAGGAAAAGAAGCTACACCTATTTAGAGTTCAACAACTGTTTTTTTTTTTTTTTTCCTTTATACATAGATGCAAAGATAAAAACATATTAAGGAAGAAAGGAAGCAGTATGAGAATGAGCTGAAGCAATACACTAGTAAGGAACAACGAACAATTAATGCATAGCAATTCAAAAACTTCATAACAGTGACAATTAACTACACAGAAGATACATTTGAATCTAAAACTGATACTTAGGTTTTCAACATCTAAGAGCTAAGAGCACGCGGTTCATTAGGATGGCATAGAAGTAAGTTTACCCAACTTGAGATGCTATGTGCAAGGTTAACCTGAATAACTGTTAATTCTACCTTAAGAGCTAAAGGACGTGCAAGAATGTGAATTTCATCACATACGATTGGGGACTCACTTATGCTCATCCAAAGTCAAGTCACAGCCCCTTGACCCAAATTATAACACTAGGTTCCATCCACCAAAAATAAATGTGGACAGGAAGGAGGAGACCATTTGCTAGTGCCCCAAACGTGAGAACTGGTACTTGGAGGGATAGCCATGTAAGAGGATAATTGGCTCTTGCGAGTTCAACAACTTGTACAGCTTTGCTCCTTACACCAACTTAATGCATCATCCTTACATCACATATGTTTGTTTCCACGTATAAAATTACACATGTTTCACAGCAACTTCTAACATCATTGGTTAATGTGCTTTGTTTTTGGTAGCATTAAGTCAATTTACTTTCTTGTGACTCAAGGCTTGGGTTCACTCCACAAACGTGTTTCTTGCAGCGAAATTTAGTTGAGAATACTTTGCACAAGAATAAAGCATACACTTATTGCAAAGGTAAATTTTGCCAATGGTCTCTAACCTAAACTAATGTTTTGTTTTCATCCCTAACCTATCTAATGTTCTATTTTCATCCTAAACCTATTAAAAATGTTTCTTTTTAGTCCCTAAAGTGAGGGAATCTGGTAAGAGAGATGGCTTTTGCCTCATAAATATTGACATTGCAGTCAAGCTTTCTCCAGCCACTCTTCCACTCACCAGCCTTGCCTCACGTCCTCAACCTCTTGGAGATCAAGCTAGAATCCATCCCACTTGTCAATTACGGTGCCAGTCAGGCTGTATCCAACCACTCTTCCACTTGCCAGCTTCGTCTCGTGCCCTCAACCTCCTCGAGATCAAGCCGGAGTCCATTCCACTAGTCAATTGTGGTGGCGGTCAGGCTGTATCCAACCACTCTTCCACTTACCAGCTTCGTCTCACGCCCTCTACCTTCCCTATGACCGAGTCAGAGTCTAACCAATTCATCAATTGCATCAGTGGCTAGGCTTCCTCCAACCACTCCTCAGCTCGCCGGTCACATCTAATGTCCCTAGCCTTCCCCGAGACCCAGCCGGAGTCCAACCAACTCATCGATTGCGGCGGTCGTTAGGCTTTCTCTACTTACTCTGCTGCTCACCGGCTTCATTTTGCATCCCTAGCTTTCTTGAGACCCAGTCGGAGTCCAAGGCACCTGACGATAGCAACACCACTCACCCTCAAAACCATTAAGTGAATGAAACAATTAGGGATTTGGGGATTTTACATATGCCCAAATTGCTTGGTGGCAATTTTCACTCATTCTTTTTGTTGCGTGGAGCAAATAATGTTTAAATTGCCACGTTGATGCTTATGAGGCAATAACTGTCTCACTTAATAGATTCCGTTAATCTAAGGACAAAAAAGAAACATTTTTAATAGGTTTGGGATGACAATAGAATGTTTAGATAGGTTAGGGATGAAAACAAAACCATAAATAAAGGTTAGGACCACTAGCGAAATTTACCCCATATTGCAAATTGAAAAAAATGGTAAATGAAAGGGTAAATGAAAGGAAGTGGCCGTCGCTAAAACCAAAAACTAAAAATAAATAAATAAAAGAGCGAAAGTATTAGTCAATTTTGATGTTTAATTTGAGTGACGGATAAAAGCCATGGAATATGACTTTGGTATTAAGATCGACCAGGCAGTTGCTGAAAATGATCGTCTAAGCTTCCCTTGCTTTACAAACAGTGCCTTTCAATATTTGCTGGTACGTCAAATTTATAATGCTATGCCTTTGTCTCCTCTTCTTCTTCTTTTTTATTTTCTTAAAACAAACATAATATGAGGAGGACTTGTGGGAAGTGGAGCAACTAGTCTCCATTTACGCGTAAATTTCATACTGGATTCCTTTGAGTAAATTGCGTAAATGGTCCCTAATCTTTAGTCATTGTTCCTTTTAGTCCCTAACCTATTGAATGTTCTGTTTTAGTCATAAACCTATTAACATTGTTTCATTTTTGTTTCTCACCTAATGAAATTTATTAACTCAGAATAATTGTCTGAAATTTTTTTTGTAAATTCTAATTTAAATATTTGGTAATTGTCTTCCAATAAATTTAAATAATTTAATATTTTTTGACAGTAAATAGATACTTTAAATTAATATATTTTTTCTTTCTGAATGAAATAAAATCAATTTATAGAGAGGAAAAAAAAGTGATTTGAATTTTTCACTAACTATAAAAAAATTATTATACATATTAAATTTACTGTAAGACAGTTACCTGATAGTTTAAATTATGATATAAAAAGTTGTTATCAGATAAATACTTTGAGTTAACAAATATCATCAAATTGGGACCAAAATGAAACATTTTCAATATCTTTAGGACTAAAATGAAACATTTTAATAGATTTAGGACTAAAACAGAACAGTCAATAAGTTAGAGACTAAAAGGAAACAATGACTAAAGGTTAGGGACCATTCATAAAATTTACTCGGATTCCTTTCCTTGTTTTTTTTATCCCAATGGGGTTACAAAAACTTATTTTATCCTAATAAGATCCCTTAACTTATATTTTGTATTCTATTTATGTTCTTTTCATCAGTTTTGTTGTTAATTTAAACAAAATATTGATTAAAAAATGACAATTTCAATCCTTAAAATTTATTCATCTTACTTTTAGTACCCTAAAATTTATTTATTCTGCTTCTAACACCTTAAAAGTTATAGATCTAACAAGTTAACCACTTCTCCGGCAGCGCACCAAATACTTCTCCCCGCGCAAGGAAATAAAACCCAAATTAGAGAAAAAAAACTAGTGCACTCGTCCAAGAACTTCGTCCTGTCTTTGACAAGAAAATTATTGTATCTCTAGAACAATGCAGATAAAAGGACCAAAACTATGCTCTTATCTCAATAAAATAGGAGAGTACCTTCTTAATTATTGCCTTCTTATTTTGTACCTAAAAACCAGGTTTGATCATTTATAATTATTGCCTTTGCAACCTCATCAGGTCACCTCATCAGCACGATGAACAAAGTATAGAATGTTAGGAGCTGGATGAATAAATTTTAGGGACTGAAGTTATTAATTTTTATCAAAATTTTGTTAAAATTAACAATCTAATAGATGAAAAAAATCATACAGAATGTAAAATATAAGTTAAGAGACTTTATTAGGATAAAATAAATTTATGTGACCCAATTGGGGCAAAAAAAATAAGTAATTAGACCCAATATAAAGTTTATCCAATCACCTTATCCATTAAATTATGACTAGCATTAATAATTACTCGGGTGAAAATTTCACATGGCAAATTGGCAACACCACAGAGTTTTACTACTAGAGCCCAACATAGTCGCTATACTTCAACAAAATCCTCATTATCTAGGAGTATATGAATATCTTATGTTAAACTAGGCTACAATTCTTGGCTTGGATAAAAAAATTTTCCTCGTTTTCAACAGAAAATGAGTTGGAAGTTGATTTTAATGAGAAGTAGGATAGATTAGTTAGATAGTTCAATGATTTTTTTTTTTACATCTTTTAATATTCTGAGTGAAAAAAAAAAAGAAAATGAAATTAAAAAGGATGATTGACCAATGCAAAAATCATGGGAGGCTGGGAGCTAATTAAATGCCTAAAGCACGGCCACCAAATTCATTTCTGCATCCCAAAACCTAGGTAGGTGTCAACAATGATCTGCCATTCGAAGGTCTTTTTAAAATTAGCAATAACCATCTAGTTTAAACAAGGAAATTAAATTGAAAGATGACTAATCCACATGGTACCCAGATGAATACAAACGATTCAAGTGGAACTATAATAGCCGTCATCTGTATGATTTAGCCATGATGACCCTTTAAACAATGGTAAGTGAAGCTCTTATAATTAAACTATTATATATAATTCCGTACTCTTCTAGATTTTCGTTTTAAAGACAAGTCAGCCCTCGGCATGCTAGTTGTTTTATCAAAATTATATAAGCCAAGCGGTATATGCTTTACAAACTTCTCCACTTTTTAACGTGTTGATTCAGTAAATTTTGCATATGTTGGAATTACCCAATCTTCATCTTTCTTGGTAAGGAAATTAAATTACAACAGCAAAACTAGAATTGCAGCCACCATCACACCTTGCCAGTCCCCAAGCATCAAATTTCTAAAATCAAGCGTGATATAATCGTTAACTCCACTTTTTGCCAAGTAAGTCTTTAAACTTTTTTCGATGGCAAATGTTGTTATGATATTTAATTAATACCATCATCCCCGGTAGCTAAACTGATATTTTTTAAACTTCAATACATCATTTGATAATTTTAACAAAATTTAGAAGTCACTTTGTAATTTTTCAAAAAATTTGAGTCGCAAATTGTAATTTCCGAAAAATAGGGATTATATTGTTATTTTTCTAAATTTTGGAATAAATTAATTTGAAGTTGGCCTAAAACAATAAATAGCCCTTGGATTTTGGTAACTCTGACACATAACCCCTTAAACTTTGAATTGGGCCAAATTGCCCCTCTAACTTTCTTAAGTAGGACCCTTAAGCCCTCAAATGATAGAAATGAGGCACATGTGACCATGCACGTGATTTATTTTCATTCTAGAATTGATGTAATTGATTGTATGATGATTGAAATGAAAATTAGAGAAAGCTCAAAGGGCTTGACTTGGTTTTACTCTCAAAGAATGCAAATAAATGCGTTAAGATGCAGAGGAGCTTTGACTTGGGGCTCCCTTTTATAAACGCTAAATCATCTTAGCAAAAATTTCTCATGATGAGCATTGATTCAGAAAATTTTTTATATCTATTGCCAAGACGAGATATGATTTCGGAGAAGCCCCAATGTGTGGCTACAACATAAGGGTGCAAAGTTGGACAACAAAGAACAAAGATAACATTGGAAGAGGGTTTTCCAATTGCAGATTCTACAATAATCATGTAATTGGGGATTGTAATAGGTGTAATTGGGGTTTTCGTATTTGTGGACAGATAAGGACGTGTGGGTCTTTTTCCTGGACTGGTGGACCATTTCTAGCTCAAGTAGATAGAAGAATGCACTAAAGGCAGATAAAGAGAACATGAAGCAGTAGTTAAAAACCATGATGCCATTTTTTCTTGGTAATGGTTTTGTTCCAATGTGGTAATATTACCGGCCTTCTGTTCGTGATACACCTCAGGATCATAAGGACAGGCCCCTGCTGCCTAGTTTCTACATTCTGTTATAATTTCGTAGTTCCCCATGTTTCTAAGATTTATTAGTTGACCCGTAAATCAGCCTCATTTTTGTTCTATTATTGCTTAATTGACTAGTGTTATTAAATGAAAATCGCATTTTCTTTATCTATTGAACTTTTAACGCATGTTCATGTGTGAAATTCAAGTTTAAAAGATTCTTGGCGAATGTTTACTAAGAGATTTATTAAGAGCAATAATGATTAATATTTAGATGTTTACGAAATTCATTTATGGTTCTAGCTTTTTATTCCATTTCCGCCATTTAATGTAAACATGTAATGATGATGTTCTATCCATTTGCTTGATGCAAGTGGCTTCCACTTCTGGTTAATATCTTGGTGTTTCACACCCAAGATATGCAAAAATGAACTGAATGACCTATTTCTGTTTACAACTTTTCTTGTTATTGTTTTGAAGATTATTTTCCTTTGCTATTGGATGGTAGACTAGGGTGCCATCTTTTTTTGTTCTGATGAAATGATATTGTTCATGGTTCACCTTTTGATGCTTGATTTTGAATAGAGCCATTCATTTGTGTGCTAGGGTCCTTTCCTTGGTCATAAGTCAAATAGGGTTGTGTTGTTTTTGGAGTTCCACTTCTTGAGCATGATCTTTGCCCCCAGAGCAGCAAATACAAGCCAATGACCACAATTACTCCGCTTATAGTGTTGATCAATAAGCCAACTTAGAATTATTCTTTTCGTAAGCTTCCATAAAATGTATATGATTATCTGAAGCCAAAAAGAGTTCATAGCTTTGTCATTATAGAATCTAGAAGGTGGTAAAGGTTTATGAAATATTTCACATGTGTATAAATTTTGGAGAGGTTGCCTATAAATTGTTATGCTGTATGTATTTCCCTTTCTAAATGTACGAAAAGCTAACGCTTTTCTGCTGCCGAGCTAAACTTTCATTTATGGGAGGAAACAATTTTATGTCATTTGAGTTTTCCCTTCTTTTCGTTTTAGTTATCGTATAATTACTTGCATCAGTTATATAATAGAAATAAATCATATGCCTCATTTCAGTGATTTGAGGGCCTTAAATGTCTTACTTAGTAAAGTTGAAGGGGCAAGTTAGCCCGAGTCAAAGTCTAAGGGGTTATGTGTTCGAGTTACCAAAGTACAAGTGTCATTTATGATTTTAGGCTTTCAAAGTTACATAAATATTCTCCCTGCCCCAAATTTTTTGCACTATTCACTTTTCAACAATCAATATATGATTTTTTATTTTCAACATTTTAGTATATAAATAAAATACCTTTATATGTAAATGATAAATCAAGACTTATAATTTCTAAATAAATATAATATATATATATTTAAATCAAACTAGTTCAAAAAAATCAAATGAAGCAAAGAAAATGTGATAGAAGGAGTAGCATTTAAAAATGTCAAAAATTATTTAACGCGCTCTATACAATCGTTGATGGATTAATGATAAAATTAACTCTAATGGAGCACACCTGATCAACTTTAAGTACTTTAAATAACAAGGCTCAATAAGCTCCAAATTGCTTTATTCCTTGATTTGGGATAGCAACAATAAAGCTCTTAAATTTAAAGAATTACAATTTGGTCCTTAAAATTTTGAAACTATTTACTTCTGTTCCTAAATTTTTGAGAAATTATAAAATGAAAACTAAACTGTTAAAAGTGTTGTTTGGTCATTGGAGATAATAGCGCTAATTGTTACGTCAACATTTTCCACTAAGTAGATTTTAAGATTGACATAGCAAAATGCAAAATGTTTAGGACTAATGAAGTTAACGATTATAAATTTTAGGACTTATTTGATTGATCAAACAGTTTAAGGACTGATTTGACAAAACTAATGGAGATCCCACATGGATTAATGAAAGAACTTCTTATCGCTATGCGCAGTTATTGTGGTTGATCTGCTCTCGCTCCACCTGTTAAGATCAAATTAGGCATCAATGAAGGAGACCGATCTGTTTGACCAAAGCCCAGAGAGTTTCAACTTTCAAAGCGAATCAAAAAGAAAAATGAATCGTGGGTGTTCGGTGGAAAGTAGAAAATTAACATCCAATAATTTGTTCTCTTTCTTTTTTTGGGAAACTTACAAAAATCCCATTGAGGTTTCACCTAATCTACACTCTACCCCTTATTTTTGGAAATCTACATTTTGCTTCTTACTTCTTTTAGACTGTCCGACAACAATTTCTGAAGCTTTAATTTAAAATGGATCATAGTTATCTTCCAATAATTCAATCTCTTTAATATTTTTTTTCACAATTAATAGATATTTAAGTTATTAATATTTTCTTCTCTATAAATGTTTTTGCCTCATTGTAAATGTAAATTAGTATTTTTAAATGTCAGTTGACTAAAAAAAAATTTTAAATGTTTTGAAATTATTGAAATAGTTGCCAAACATTTTAAGTTATGATTTCAGAAATTGTTATTAGATGGTGTAAATGAAGTAAGAGTAAAATATAGGTTTTCGAAAATAGAGGGGTAGAGTGTATGTTAGATCAAACCACATAGGGGTTTTTGTACTTTTCCTTCATTTTTTGTTTTCTTTCACTTTTCTAGCTTTTTGGCTCTTTCACCATCACTTACTTTATCCAAGGGTGTAATCCATAGATTTAGAAGTTCAAAGTTTAAAACTGTTGAAGGTAAAAATTGAAAGGACTACAATTGTTATTTTAAGACTTATTTTAATATTAATTAGGGCATATTAGCATTTTCCAAAAGAGTAAACAAAGAAATTGATGGAGGCGGCCTTTAGGACACACTTCATGATGTAGATGACTTTAAGATGACAAATTAAAGAAAATGAACCCATATAATGTAGGATGCAGAATGGAGTTCGGAGTTTACCTATAATGCCAGTGTTACTGGTTCGGTAGCCTTCCAAATTAAAAAAAAAAAAAACAAGCATTCCCTCTTTGCTATACTATACAATATTGATCTCATTCTTATAGACTTGTAAAGATGCTTACGTCGGTGTACAGAAATACAAATGCTTGTTTGTCAATTTTTATATGTATTTTTGTTTATAGATATTTATGAGATGTTTGCTGGTTTTCTTAAAGTAAAAGTTACTTGATTTTCTATCAATATGTTGTAAATATTTAAGCTCTTATTTGTTTGTTTGTTTGCTTATTCATTGATTTATGTTTAATTATTTGATCATTTATGGTATTAAGAAATACGTTCATTTATGCTGTTGGGGGAACAAGTGTTCATGAACACTAAGCAAACAAACACGAACAACAATTTATAAACTAACAATATGAATAGAAAAATGGCATCTATTTAGTGTTTATGTTCAATAATGGTCACACAAATGGATGTGAATGTAGTTAATTTCATGTTTGTTCAGTTCATTTACAACCCTATGCTTGAGTTGACTGCTTTAGTTTCTTTTAATCTTGTAACTCCCATATGTAAAAGTAAAGACTTCTCCAATAAAAAGCTGACCAAAAGGTTGCATCTTTGTGTTAGGTTCGCAAACTGTGACAAAATCAATTGCCTGGTAATATTTAACTTTCAGTTCTAAACTTTCAATTGCCTGGTAATATTTAGCTATGTGTGTCTCCATATATACATACTAGCGGTAAACCCATCACTTCGCTGCATGTATTTTGATTTACATAATGGTCAGCAATAGTAAGACACAAATATTAATATATTTTAGGTATTTTTCGCATATAGATAAAACAGAGTTAGTAAAGCTACATATAAGAGACCAAAAAACATCGATCTTCAGCAGGATCAGAATGCATATGTTAAGAGGATGAGTAAATATATGCATCAACACCTATAGGCACTTAAAAGTCTTCAATTCACCATTAAAGAAACATGGATTAAGCTCTTTGTAGACCTGCAATAGTAGAGAAACAAAGAATTTGGAAAAGGCTAAGTATTTTATTTCTTCACTTATAGTACTCTTCAAATTTAAAAAAAAAAAGAAGGAACATTGCACCATTTTTATTTAAAACAAAATGAATGAAATTCAGTTCATGTGCAAACCAAGAGAAAAGTAAAAAAGAAATGCTAAAACAGCACTGAGGCTCAAAGCTTTGTTCGCACAGACTATGCATTCCCACTTGATAC
The DNA here is from genome assembly GCA_005392925.1 of Aquilaria sinensis. Lineage (NCBI taxonomy): Eukaryota > Viridiplantae > Streptophyta > Magnoliopsida > Malvales > Thymelaeaceae > Aquilaria > Aquilaria sinensis. The sequence continues at coordinate 138,835 of SMDT01003046.1, read as the reverse complement.
AAACTGCAAACCATCAAATTAACCAAATGCAAAAGAATTATTTTTTTTCAAACCTTGCAATCCATTAGTACATCAAAAAATATTTTTCCTCCCATTTTCAAGAAAATATGATCTTTCTGGGAGTTGGGAAGTTGGGAACCCATAAACTTTTCCTCACATGCCTACAATTGATAGTTTCCCACAAGCAGAGATTTTACAAAAGAACATAGGCAACAAGCTAACTTTCTAATGTACTGTCTCTTACTAACAAATTGAATAAAACTAAATACATATGCAGTCCAATAAAGAAATATATACTGATCAAAGTCTAGATAGCACCAACGGGAAAGTAGAAAATCACATAGAACACCATCAAAACTTGGTTACTTCCTAATCAAGGACCAAGAAGAACGCTAGGCAAGAATGGGGCTTCCAATTTCTTCTTTTGAGTCTAAAAATCTTTAGAAAGAGAAGATGCAAAAATTGCTATAGGTAAATAAATTCAGTCAAAGAAGTGATGGGCCCAGAGAAAGCAGGGGAGGCTTAAGTGTCAGGCAATGGTCTAACACTCATAAAGGCCGGATAAGAGGGAAAAAAAAACGGTACCAATTGTGTTCTTATGAGACAAACAAAAAAATGGCACAATTATTTATTATATTATTACTAAATAATTTTAAAAAGTACTGTAGATTTTACTGCATAGAGCTTCACATAATTGGGGCAGCAAGTAGGGTTTTGTTACTTTTTGCCAAATGTAGGGTCCTTGGCGCTCTCTCTGCTCCCCATCTCCCTCTGAAGCTCTTCGGTTTGCCTGCAAAAATCAAAAGCAAAACCCAAGAGAAAATCAAAATCTTCTTTTGCTCACTGATATGGAAACCTAACTAGTTAATTTCTCTCTATTTTTTCTGTTCTAGCCTCTTCGCTGACAACTCTTGGTCTTCTGTGTTGTTAACTGGAGTGTTTTGCTACAGTTCTTTTTACTTCATTTTTATGGATGGTATTATGTTAGCAGCCATTCATCTTCGCACAAACCATCACTTGGCATTCCAATTTCTAATAGCTTGGACAAGTTGCAAGCATGTAGCTAGGAAAAACGTAGGTGGCAATAAAGATGGACAGATGGACCATGATGTCCCCATGTGCAATTACATTTCTGGACTACCAACATATTTAACCCCTCCACCCACTGTGTGGAACAGACTGCCATGGTACCACCTGCAAATAGTTCGTGACTCGCAGGCAGCGAAGAAAACTTGTGGAGGGCTCCAAATGGATTTAGCTCAATGATAGAAAATATGTTCTCTCCAATCTTAAAACAGTCAAATATGTTAAACATACCAAAAAGTTAATATGCCGTATATAATGGATTAAACGATGAAGAACCTCGCGAAAAAAAAATTAGAAAACAAACATTTTCGTACAGGTATATAAATGTCCATGTTAAATATATAGTGACCTAAATGCACGTAATAGGCAAATAGGCACCTGAGACAGGCATTAAAGGGCAGAGCATTTCCTAGGTGTTACAGTTCAAGCTATGTGGAACTTGCATCATAAAAAACTATATGGACTAAAATGAACTGGAGCAGAAAAAAATGAGCACAAAAAGAGACATTCTCTCCCAAGTAAAAATCCCAAGCCTATAGAACAGAAAACCAAAAGCATAATTATTGAGATAACCATTATAATATAATGACTTGCAACCTGAAGAGCCAAACAACAAAAAAAGACCCTATGTACCACATTCTAAGCCTATAGAACAGAAAACCAAAAGCCTAATTACCTAGATGACCTTTGTAATATAATACTCTGCTAGTCACTTCCTTGGGCTTTTTGGGGGTTTGAATCGAGCCCTAAACTTTAATAACCAAGACACTTCTGTTAATTTAAAAAGGGAAAAAGCCACATAATTGTCATTAAAGTTTCATAATTTTTACCTTTTTCACCCTAATCTTTTGTCTCATCCACTTAGGCCACTATCTTTGTTCTAAGTCTCCACCTCCTTCAAGACCACCACCTTCCATCTTTGCTACCTCCACTGCCACTGATACAACCTCTATTCTTGAGTTATTTGCTTCCATTTTATTTTTTTAAATGTATATTATATAAATTGTAATTAATTTTATAATCCAAATTTTTATTTTTTATTTTATTATATTCGGCTAATGTTAACCCATATAGGTTAACACAATTTTCTCTAACTGGAGCACTTTCTGCATGTGGGACCAAGGAAAAGTTTCATTCTTACCCCTAAACATAGAATTAATTATAGTAGGACCAATATTGGCATGGACCATGAAAATGGACAACCTTTTGGGTATCTATAAACAAGGCCTATATTGTTCTTTTCTCTCTCATCAAAAACACATTAACTTGGTCCCAATAACTTCAAATGAACTGAGCCTTGCTAATTTACTTTACTTTCTACATTAAAAAAACCAATCCATTAGGAAGAAATTTATTTATGCTTGCAAGCAACTGTAATTAAGATTGGATGGTGTCCCAAACTCCAAGGGAGGCCCATATGCGTGGAGCTAAGGTATATGAAGAAGATGACAATCATCAAGATGTAAATTACTTGGATAAAATAATTAAAAAAAATACTACAAATTTAAATTCTACAATTTATAATTGGATTGAAAAAGTTAAAAGGCAAGTTGGAATTTTTCAAAAACCATATTAAATAATTTGTGCTATATAAAATTTGAGTAAATTCCAATTTATGTAATTCATCTAATCTTGTTCTTAAGATGTAATTGTTTGAGTTATTTCTTGAGAATTGATGATTGAATAAGACTAAAAAAGGTGAAAGACTATGCTAAGGGTATATCTTGATGATTAAAAGGGATTAGATTGAGAGGAAATTAAAAAATATTAAAAAAATTTATGCATCATTTTTTTTAAAATAAATTTCAGCAGTAGATCAGGATATTTTGATTGGTTTTTTTTTTTTGAATAAAATGTGACTAGAACTCAGGCTTATAATATATCATTGAAATGGTCTACGAGTGTAGTTTAAAATAGAAGAAATGAATTTCTATTTGAAGGCTTGAATAAGAAGTCATGCTAATTCTCGCAAGATATCGCTGAAATGACAGACATTGAGCAAGTCTGAAACTTGAGGATTAAATTGTACTGATTGGGTAAACAAAAACTTGTGAATAAAATATATATTATAGCTTTATAAGTCTAATTTCATATAAATTTTACGGTTTACGATTTTGAGTTTTCTACAAAAAGTTACAGCATGGGAGTACGCAACTTTATCAGTCTTATTGGTTAAGGAATAAATTATACCAATTGGTTTAACAAAAAATAGTGAATAAAAGATATAGCTTGAGAAATCTAGTTTCATAGGAATTTTACGGATTGTAATTTAGATTTCTCTACAAAGAGTCATCGGCATTCTTGTGGGATTATGTAACTCTATCAGTCTTATCGGTGGTGGGTTAAAATGGATATTATGACATTCAAGTTGAATTATGGCTTTTGAAAATTAAATTAGGCTCTATTGATAGTTCAAGAACATAAGTGAACAATGGTGGATGAGATGTCCAGGTCAAATTAGGGCTGCTGTAATTGCAAAGGTGAGAATGTGCATGTGGGGCTGCATTGAGGATGAGAACTTAGGTAGTAAGAAGAAAAGTTTTGGGTGCAAATGATTGAAATAAAGAACTTAGATGATTATGTTTAATTGAGATTTAAGTCTCAAAGTTATTGGTTTGTACGACTAGATGCTTGAAATTTTAAATTGTACAATTAGATAAAATTTCGTTACATAACTAACAGAAAACGTCTGAGTTACTGAGTCAAGTGGGCAAAGTGTCCTAGTTATGAAAGTTCAAGCCTCGATTCATATCCTAAAAAAGTCTGGGAGAGCGATTGACCGAGTTACTATAATATAAGAGTCATCTAGGTAATTAGGCTAAAACCAAAATATACAAAATGAAGAAGATCCTAGATTAAACAAGGAAATAAAGCCATAATCTAATTAGTAAACCCAAACCTAGATAATTCGACACTAAAAGAAGGCCTAGAGCAACCTAATAAAGAAGAAAAAAAATATTGGTCATTCTCGCAGCACTTTTTTGGCAAATTAATTTCTCATTCTAGTTTTTTCAGCTCATTTTTTAACATTGAATCTTTCAACTTAAAACCCAACTTTTCCACCCCCTCCTCTGAACTTTTTTATTCTTAAATTTTTCTAGAACTCTCAATACACGTTCTTCATACTCATCTAATGACACCCCCTTATTAAGCCCACCAAAAAGAAAAGGTCCATCAGCTTTAAGTATAATAGAATAACAAAAATGCCCATTTAAAGCTCAGTCCAACTAGTCAACCGTTCATTCCTCTCTCCCCATATGTTCTTTGCTGCCTTGGTTACTTACAACCACCTACCCAACCGATGCATTCACTGTGCCATTAATTACATTCCCATTTCTGAGGTGGCCTGCCACCTCTGATGAAGTGGAATCACCTTTGTTGTGCAGATCTGTCTTCTTTATCACTAAATCCCAACCTAAACTGCTTGAAATTGGAATCAATTACTTAACTTTCCAGCTCGTCGCACTTGCTTAACACTGCTCTAATGTTAAAAATTTTGTATTGTATTCTTAAAGGCTATTCGGCTAACATTAACCCATATGGGTTAACACAATGTTTTTTATTGGAGCACTTTTTGCATGTGGGACCAAGGAAAATATTTTATTCTTACTCCTAAACATAACATTAATTACAGTACAACCAATATTGGCATGGACCGTAAAAATGGACAACCTTTTGGGTATCTATAAACATGGCCTATATGGTTCTTTTCTCCCTCCTTAGAAACACATTAACTTTGTCCCAATAACTTCAAATGAACCGAGCCTTACTAATTTAATTGACTCTTTACATTAAAAAAACTAGTCTGTCAGGAAAAAATTTATTTATGCTCACAAGCAAAGATGGTGTCCTAAACTCCAAGGGAGAACCATATGCGTGGAGCTATGGCATATAAAGAAGATGACAATCACTCCTAGCTATTCTTACCAAATGGCTCACCATTCACATGTACTTGAACAAGATTTATAAAGGTAAAAAAGGTAAATTTATTGCTGAAATTTATGGAGGAAAAAAACTTTACCACTAACTTTTTTTTGCAGATAAATTTAACATTAATTTTTTTGAAAAGTGTAAATTTATGATAAATATTTTATATTGAGAGTAAATCTACTACTAACTGTTAAAATTGCTTAACATGACAAACATGAAAAAAATGAGAAAAATATATATTTCAATTCCAAATTTTACTTACCTAAAACCCCAGCCCTTAAGTTTTTGAATCTATCATTTTCACCATAATTTTTGCTCTAACAAACCCATGTACCCGTCACCATCCTTCACCCTTTTCTGCCATTGGTGATACCTTCACACTTCCACATATCCTAGTAACACTCCTTGGGATAAACATTAATCAAATAGGATTCGATTGATGCAGATAATACTAAATTCAAACGCGCTACAATTCTAGAATATAAGATTCATGGTGTTGATTGTGTAAGGCTGCTTGGCAACAATGAGGCAGGTGAAGCAAGAAGACTTAGCAAAGAGTTATGTAGTTAAAGATAGGGTTTTGACTTATTTGAGTGTTGTGAAATGTTTGGGCAGTCAAGGGTTAAGGCCAAAACTTTCAGGAATTAATTTAAGAGTTATGCCATTAAATATTTTCTGAATAAATGAAATATTTCTTTCATTTAATAGCCAGTGATAAAAATGGTTATAAAGAAAATGTTAAAGGTAAATTTGCCCACAAGAAAAGTTCAGCAACAAATTTACTATCCCATATGAACTTTAGTAGAAAGTTTGCCCGTTTTACCGATTTATAAATATGAGGAACTTACAAATATACCTTTAGATTTTGTCTAACTATACTTAACCCGATTATTATTTTTTGAAAATTTCCAACTTGCCTCCCGAAAATGGCATCTCGTGAAGCAATAATAATAATAATACTAAAATAAAATAAAAAAGAAAAAGAAAAAAGGCGAAACCCAGCTTTTGCTCAAGTTTTCTCCACCTAGAAATTTTGACTCCTAAATTTTTACATATAATATCTTCAATTGATGGGTTAATTGCATCCGTAACCCCTTATAGTTAATTATTGTAGTATTTTGGACCATAATCTCAATTGTTTGCATTAAAAGTCCATAATCTTATTTAAGTGTTCTATTTTAAGATTTTTATGGATGAAAACTGTTAGTGTCGACGGAAAATACCAAAGTGGTATAAAAAATCATAAACATGTACCCACTTGTCAAATGCTATTGATGACATGAAAAAGAAAGGAAAAAATGAAAAAAAAAAAAACAGCCAAAAGCTTCCTTGGCATCCCCCAGCCAACATCTCCGCCGGCATGTTCCTCCAATATTCCTCCGACAGGTAAAACCCATGGGTCATGTGCTTTAGTTTTTTAGTTCAGGGATTAGTATGCATAAAAGAGTACAGTTTACGGATAAATTGTGTAATTTATTATTTTAATTAATTACATCATCACCACATTTCACAAAATATTTAATGAGATAGCAAAATATTTAAATCGTTAACTTTTTCGGTGGCTAATTTATCCTGGTCGCAAATATTAGTGACTAAAATTCCTAAAAAATAAACTTAGATGATGGATTTAACTGTAAAAAAATAATAATCTACACTATGATGCAAACATGAATCGGTGATTTGCCCATTTTGCTTTTTTTTTTTTTTGTCTTCTGTTTTTGGTAGTCATTTTCTTCTTATTGCAAAACGGTTCGGCATTAGTATCATTTGCCGCTTTTGGTCCAATGCTAAAAAATATTCCAATACCTGGTGGCTTGACAGAGCAATGGTAAAAACTGGAGGACAGATGGGAATGGAAAGCAATTTGATGGGCTGATTAGCGATTTCGTGAGTGGTTAATGGGATATGGGTGAATGTCACATGTTTGAGTCCAGCCCCACCATCTGTCATATAATGTCACTACTATTAGTTCGGTGGTATTTTAGATCCTAAAAACAACCATTTACTATTACTAATATATTCCAAAAGTCAGGAAGGGGGCTACTGTTCATTCTACAGCAGATTACAGTGTTCAGACGGTTTTGTTTCTTTGGGTTGTGGCGCTTACATGCCAGCTGCATCTCTCTTTTTTCTTTTTTATTTTTTTTCGGATGTGATTGCTACGTTTGGAAGTTTGATCAAATTTTTGAGATAAAGTAGCTTTCATGAGGGCCTGTCTCGCATTGTCCCATTCCCATTTTGTTTAACGTTTCTTTTGGTGAAACACGTTTCCAGTCCCTGCATTGTTTCCGTTTCCCATATTAGACCTTAAGATTGATCGATTTTACTTTTTGGTCCCTAAACGTAATAACTACTTAATTATAGTAATTCACCATGGTTTGTTTGTTTTTTTTTTCTCAGTAAATAGAGCTTTTTTTTATTAAATTTTATTAAGTCAATTTTAAACTCTTAATACCTAAAGTTTTTACGTTTTCTCTCTTGGTCCCAAACTATTTTTGTTGTTTTTCTCCATTATTAATTTCTCAAACAAAACTTTAGTTACTATGATTTGTCCTCTTTAGTATAATTTTAGCTGATTCCACTTTAGTCAATTTATTTTTTTTCTTTCTCTTTTACCTTTGTTATGTTAATGGTTAAACCATTCATTAATTAACAAAAATCAAACACAATTTTATATTTTTTTATCATGTATTATTTTCTAAAGTAAAACAGTGGTTGCCATTAATGTAGTAAAGGTAAAAAGAAAAGCTCTATAGTTTAATAAAGTAATTTGGTTAATAATTCCTAAAATTGAAAGTGAATTTTTGTAAATAAATTTTTCATCTATATTAAAAATTGGCATTTAAATTGATAAGAGATAAAATTTTTTAGTGAATTATTCTTTAATCACAAAAAAAAAAATCCATTATTTCAAAGAATGTACAATATTATGTTTCACAGTTTTATATTTTGATCATAACTGATAGTTTTAATGATAAGAACATAACATAAAAAAAACTTAACTCAAAATTAAGATAAAATAAAATATTAATTAATGAACATAAATTTATAACTTAGACTTTCTAAATTATTATTATTGATATTAATTTTAATGATAAATTAATTGAAAAAATTATCCGCTACAACATGCGGGTCAAAATAACCTCGTTAATTCTAAACTATAAAATATGTCCGGATTCTATTTATTGTGTAAATATTTCTGATTATCAAATAAAGAAAGCAAATGAGAGTAAAAAACTAGTATCCCGGCTTACAAGCCAAGAGATTGATGCAGGAAAATGATCCTATTACACCCGGAAATCTACGACGAAAGAACAATCACGTATAAAAGAATATATCTAGAACAAATACAATCTTCTTTCAAATATCACAAAATTTTACTCTAAGTGGCGGCCCTAAGGGGTGCAGGGGAGGCCTTGGCCACTAAAATGATACACTTACATTTTCAGTCTCTAAAATTTAGAATAAAATGCATTTTAGTGTCAAGATGTCTTTATAAGGACAGTTTTCTTTTCTTTTTTTAAATATCTTTTGGCCCTCCTTTCCAAAAACCTGGGTCTACGATGAATCAACAATGTATAACACTATAATCAATTTAGGCAAAAACAGCAGTTATATGTCGCTGATCTTAGGTCAAGGATATATAAACCATTTTTTTTTTTAAATTTTATTTTTGAGGGTCAAAGCCTTGCGCTCCTTACCCAGTTACTCCCAGAACTTGCTTTCGAGAGATCAAGCTAGGCCCATAAATGTAGCACCCATAAATCGCGTGATCCAACAGGCTAACAAAGAAAGCCCACTAGTGGCTCGTTTTCCCGTTATATTTCGGAAATTCGATGAAAACAACCTTAACCCACATCCTTTGATTTCCCCGAGTTTCCCTATTAATTTAGCGCGAAAAAAAAAACTTTAAATAAATAAATAAATGAACGAGGAAAAAGAAAAGATCGGAAAAGGTGGTTCCTATGGTTTCCCTCGCTCAGCCACAAGCTTTTCATCTGCTTCGCCACAACCAATTCTTTCTTCTTCGGCGGAAACCTACTTCTCTCTTCACTGTCAAGTCATCGCCAAGTCTTCAGGAGATCGAGAAGTCGTCGTCGCCGGAATCGGCGGCGGAGCGGCAGCTGAGTTCTGAGCTGTACGCTTCGACGCCGTTCCCGCCGATTCGGTCGGCAAAGAGGGTGGTGCTGGTCAGGCATGGACAGAGCACGTGGAACCATGAAGGACGAATCCAAGGGAGCTCCGATTTATCGGTGCTCACCAAGAAAGGTGAGGCTCAGGCCGACACTTCCCGCCAGATGCTCATCGATGACTCATTCGATGTCTGCTTCTCCAGGTTATTTCTGTTATAATTTTTACATATTTCTGAGAAAAATTTGAAATTTCTTTCGTTTAACTGAGTGATTAAGTTTCCAGCCCTCTTATTCGGTCAAAGAGAACTGCGGAAATCATATGGGGGGATCGTAAGGAGCAGATGATTGCAGAATTTGATTTGAGGGAAATCGATCTTTACTCGTTCCAAGTAAGTCTACTCTAGCAACTTGCCTTCAAAAAGTAAGATACATTGAGTTGGTTGCAGCAGCCATGGATACTTTATCCGTAATTTTAACTTATTTTACATGCGTGTTTTAGGGCCTTTTAAAACATGAGGGAAAGGAAAGGTACGGTGGAGCTTACCGTCAGTGGCAGGTTGATGCACCAAATTTTTGTATTGATGGTCACTATCCAGTCAGAGAGTTGTGGGCTCGCGGTAGAAGCTGCTGGAAAAAGATACTTGCCCATGAGAGCAGGTCCATTCTTGTTGTTGCTCACAATGCTGTTAATCAGGCTCTTGTTGCTACAGCTATTGGTACTTTGCCTCTTCTGTTGTCATCCCACCTGCCACGTGAAGCTTGTTAGTTGTTAGTAAGGTAGTCCCTTATTCTTCTTGCCTGGGTATCAGGACTCGGGACAGAGTATTTTAGGATTTTGCTTCAGAGCAACTGTGGGGTTAGTGTGCTCGATTTCACACCACGCTCTGATGGAGGGTCTCCACTTATATGCCTTAATCGTTTAAATCAGGTATGCAGCATGGTTCTAATGAAAAGTGCTATTTGGCTCTTCATGGATTTATGTTCAGAAAATTTATGTTGAATTAGCTGAGATTAAGGCTAATTTCAGTGCGAAAATGGATGTAATAGTTGAATGTTTTTCTGCTATTATAACCTCTTTGTTGCATGGATAGCATTTGAAATTTTTTATCCCTCATAACAAGTTTTTCATTGATGCATAAGTGATCTTTTCTTTTCTGTGCTTACTTTAATCAACTTTGTCTAGTGTTTAAGTCGGAAATCCATGGCAATATCTACAAGAAACAAGTCTGACACCTCAAGTGCATAAAAGACTACTTACTTGAATTATTTTATGTTCAACTGTCGAATGGAGAAAAGGAAGGCAATTATGATGTGGTTTGTACTTTTGCATAGGCTGTGGACATTTGTTGGTATTAACCATTCACCAACAACTTAAAATTGTTATGTGACCAACCAAGTGAGCTGGGAAATATTTAATTCCTTTCATACAAGTATCATGTTAACCGTGTGACCTGAAGTACATTAATCTGTTACATTCTGCACCATACATTTAAAATGATGGATGCACTAGTCATCAATAGCCTTGCCTTTCCCTGCATGTATATTGGAAGAAACCACAATTTATTATTAGTCAGGGCCTCTCCCATTTCAAGAATGCCCTTTTCAGAAGATTAACATATATTTGATTTAGAATGTGATCAACACTTAGTTTCTTGATCAAATATAGGAATCACAGTCAAGTAAATTTTGTTTTGGGCATTAAATTGTTCTAGATGCTGGTTGTATCTCTTTGGTCATAGGTTGCTTTGCCCACTTTGCTTCATGCTACTAAATTTATTTCAGACTCCTAACTCACCTGTTGCTGCTGGAAGTTCTGGGGGAAGAAAGACCAGCAGGAGGATCCTACTTGTCTGTCAGGGATCCACAGAGAGTAATACAGAGGTATGGAAGTGTTTGTTGTATTTCATCAATTCATTTTGTACATATCGGCTACAGCACTGCAGGTTAGTAATGTACTCTAGTTAAGCCCATTCCGCACCTAATCTGCATTGGGCTGTTTGAGAAAATGGCTAATTAACTCCATGATTTCCAGTAGATGTTAGCAGTACTTGTAGACAAGGTATCTCATGTGGGCAATTAAAGAAGATTGTTTTTGCTTAACTCCTGCAATAATGCATGATTACCTGTGATCTATGAAAAATGGGTATAGATATGCTTTATGAGCATGGTACATAGAGCTAATTGTGGAATCATGTGGATACAATAAAACATCGTGAACTAAACCTGCCATATTATGGCTCTGTTTCATTTTCAACCTCTTTTGCAATTGTTCACCGGACTTGTAGTGTCCTGCAGGGTGCAGAGAATGGTTCTTCTTTGGTACAGATGGGTGAAGGCTGAAAATTTCTCCCAGTACTGTAATAATTATGACTTTAAACCATGAAATTTAGCATCAACTTGACAAATGAAGATCCAATACATGATGAACGTGTTTTCGAATGTGATGCATTGCAGCACTGAAATCTTTTTGGTATGCTGGCTGGGGTCTCAGTAAAATTGGAGAATAATTGATTTTTTAATGTCTTGTTGCACAGGCTAATTCTTTTGGTTCTGGTAATCAGCAGATGAATATGCTTGGTGTAATTCAGGTACAGATACAATGGCCTTTGCTTAATATTTTTAAATGGTAAATTACTTCATAATCTGAAATTTTGGCTGGATACTTCAGTCCCAGAAAACAGCAGAGCTGATTCTTGATCTGAATGTGAGCACCATTTTCAGTAGTCCTGGGAACGCTTCTGTTGAAACTGCCAATATAATCTCAAGAGTGAGTATTCTGTGATGCTCTTTAACTGTCCCCGATACCCCCGGTGAACAGGGGGGAGAATGAAACTGTACACACAAGTCCAGATACACATCATGAGCATGTATCTTTACTTGATTTTGATGACCTGATATTGTTATAGGTGCAAGAAGCTGCTGATTGCTTGGGTGCAGATTGTGTGCCAAGATATGTGGAGATGAAACAGATTCAGGAACTTGATGCTGAAGACATCTTTCGGCAATCAAAGAAGGCGGGATATCTGAACCGAACCCCTAGTATTCCTATAATTTCCCTGCTTAATATAATAGGAAATATTTGTATGACAAGATACCTGACACTTCTATTGCTGCCTAGATTCTAAGTCTGGTCACTTGTTCTTACCAGGATACAAGTGACTTCTCAGTTATACAGCCTGGTTCCTTGCATGGACTAGATGATGAACTTGCATCTATGCTGTGGCATCAGTCCGGGAGGGCGTGGCAGTTATTGCTGTCTAAATTATCTGATGAATCAGAGCCAGAAAAGATTATTGTTGCTGTTGGTCATCCTGCAGTTCACATAGCATTGATGGCGCACAGCCTGAACCTTACAAAAGAATGGATGGGATCTTTTCATCTTGATGCCGGGAGCATTAGTGTGATTGATTTTCCAGATGGACCAACCAGTAGAGGTGTTATCCGATGCATCAATTATACTGCACATCTAGGGAGATGGGCGATACCCATTACAAGATTTACTTCGGATGATGAAGAGCTCTTCTAAATGCAAAAGATCCCATCTTGCCTTGAATAGCATTGGAATCAATGTACTTGTTGGGAAGTGAAATATGGTTTAAGGGGACAATGTATAGTCAAGCTGAATGCGCAGAACAAATTCATTTGAATACTAATATTATGTAGATAAAATAATCTATTTGAAAGTAAATTTTCATGATGTTATTAAATTTTTATGAATTTTTTTTAATAAGATTATTAAAATTGCACTTTAATAAGATTATAAAAATTATATTTTTAATAAATTATTTTACGCCTATACAATATTGACTTTTAAATAAAATTAGTTTCAGGTAAAAAAGATATAAAAATAAAAAAAAATCATTTTAGATTAAATTAGCTTAAGTTAAAATGAATTAGTTTTAATTATAAATAACTGTATTTTTACATTCCTTTTTTATAATGAAAGCAGTAAAACAAATTAAACAACATTCCTGTCAGGTGATTTATAGTACTAGACTAATGCTTGTATGCTTGTTATTGTAGTGTTTTAGTATAATGTCCATCCCAAGATGAACATACACCAAAACTAACAAATTTAGACAACAATACTAGTGACACCCACCTCAGTAAATTGGGTCCCTATTGGGTCTTAAAGAAATTAGGCTCATTAAGGGTTTAAAGCCTAGTCTGATTATAAAAGGATAGGTGTCACTCATCCAACGGTTTAGGAAATAACTGCTTCATCCAATGGTCATAAACCTTAGGGCACACTACCCCAAAAGCCTATATAAAGGCTTTCATTATCATATTTCAGGTATGAGATCATCTTCCTTAGTATTTGCATCATACTATAATTATTATTGACTTGAGCGTTGAAGTATCTTTTGTAGGTCTCCATACTCCCCTTACTAAGGTGTACTCGTGCGACAAACCAAACTTCTGGATCTTTAGATCGCAAACTGAGGAAGGTGCATCATCAAATAATAAATGATCAAATAACATAATTTGAGAATTGGAAAACTGTAACTCTGAATTGGATGATGTTTAACTTGTCCACAATAAACCAATATAGGAGTTAGCAATAATATTCTAGGATCAAACACTGGATACTTGTATGCCATATTATTCACACAATAATATCATAATCTTAAATTTGGCAAATCTCTTGAGGTTATTACTTACTTTTAAAAATAGATGGATAAGTAAAATGCGCTTCTCTAATTGAGGGTTGTGATTACCGAATCCTAGAATTCTATTGTCTAATCCTAAATTACTATCATTTGAACCTATTAATTTTGGAGTACATCTATCAGATGGACCTGCAAAGTCCCCTTGTAATGGCACTTTTGTTACAATATTAAGGATTCAACTCAAAATCTATTTGACAGTTGATAGAGAGCTCTCACAGTAATATTTTAATTCAATAATCACCCATTGACTTTCAATAAATCTGTGTTTGAAATTATCACTATAGTGTCTCTAATAGCTAACAAGAACAGTAGATTTCATAATCCCCTACAGCATTGAAAAATATAACTGTAAAAAGAGAAAAATGGTTTATGGCAACTTAAAAGTGCAATGAGATGTTAACTGAGGCAGTTTTTATGCAGGAGTAGTAATCCATAATGCTGATAAGGGGATAAGTTAATACATATACTTGTAACTTCAGATATGTTAGCCGAACCATTATAAATAAAATTATGAAATTTTAGGGAGGTATAGAAGATCGTTTACAAATAACTTTGGAAGATAAAAGGCATGCTTTGGGAAGTGAATTTTTTTTTTTACATACATGAACTCAATGATGGAAATAATTTACTTGAAAAAATTAAGTAACTATAAGAGATCAAGAAAATGGTTTATTTAATTTATAATTTCAAAACATTTAATGTCAATAAAAATGATGAAACATATATACATGCCTAATAATAATGTATAAGGTTATGAATTATAATTTAAAAGTGCAAAAATATCATCGAGAAAATAAAAGTGATTTTATAAAGTCGAGAGGCTAATTATCTTGCAAGTATGTATTTATGATAACTAGGATGAATACTTAAAAAAAAAAATTTAGATACCAAATTGACTGCAAATTTTTAATTTATTTCAAATTTATTGTAAGTCATGCCTAATGTTATATATGTATTATGGATTCTCTGTTTTGGCTCCTTTAGAACACCGGAATAGGATAAATTTATTTCAATAATCTTTTTGATGGCCAAAGCTTGTAGATCAATACGCTTTCCGTGTCAAGTTGTTTCATTTTTTATATTCACTATTCACAATAATTAATCTATAATTTTTTATATTTAGCATTTTAATATATAATTGTAAAAATTTTATATATAAATTATAAATGAAGACTTATAATCTCTAAATATAGTCCTTTTAATTTTTTTTTATAAATAATAATATGAATAAATTCAAATAAAAATGGATTAAAGAATATGAGATGGATGAGAGTAAAAAATATACGAATTACAATTGGGAAGGAGAATAGTGATAAACTATGTCCAATTCACCATAAACATTCAAACACATTGAAACCATTGCTAATGAAAGGACAAAAATGATAACACATCTTAAAGAAACAAGCAAAAAAATTAATTCCATCATACATACTCACTGAAATAACTCATTGATATGCTTGCTTAGACCAAGTTACATGAATAGTTGTTAACTCAAGGTAAGATTGTTGCAAATATAAAGCAAGAAACCTGTAGTCCTTATGTTGACAGTTATAGGAACTAGTATCAGCAAAGCAGTGAACCGATCTTGATGATCCAAGACATTATAGAATCAGTCAATTTCATCAGTATGAGCTTAAGTTTTGCAGCCAATACACAAGAAAGATTAGAATCTATATATAGAATGTTCTTTGTTTATCAACATGACTTTAATCTAATTAAAAAATAGAGACATTGAAGGACAAGATATTCCAAATTCAAGAGCTTTGCTCATAATTGCCATGAGGATAAATCGGGACTAGATGGTGTACAATCTCTAAGGGGCCTTCCCCTAATTATTGTTCTTTTAAGAATATGAAAGTCTTTGAATACCTGATGATGACTGAGGTTTGGAATGGGAAAGAAAAGAGATAGGTCATGGCCACAGGGTCGTTAAAACCAAGAAAACAATTGCAATCAATATGGAACACACAAAGAAACATCTGCAACCAAAATAAATAAAACTACATCTACTTTTGTAGTCGGCAAAATGGCAAAAGATGCAGGACATCCCCTACCCCTCCCTATCCCACAAAACCAATGTCATTTTGTTTGGTTCGATCATCTTTCGAATCCTTAATAAACCGACATTCCATCCCTTAAATAGTATAGATACCTCCTTCAAAACCATATAGACTTGTATCCCTACTTCTAAGTATTAAAAGGAAATGACACTTACTTTTATACTATATCATATCTCACTAACTTATCAATCATGTGGGACCTTATAAGGTGATTATAGAACAACACAATGTAGAAAAAGGAAACATGAATTTTAGGATTGTAAGAACCAATTTGCAGCTTTGCTATACTTTAGATATATTATATCATTAAGGTTAAATCAAATTCGAAAGTACAACTTTTAGCAATACAATGTAGTCAGTGATAGGGATGTCAATAAGTCACGTTTGGGAAGGATAAAGAGATTTTCATACCTTACCCAAATACTTCCCACAACCCCTTAGTGGATAGGGTTTCCTTGCCTAAACCCTTTCTCGTATCAGGGCGAGTAGGGTCAGGTATTTTATCTACAATACTGGCCTAATTGTTTCACATAATAGAAAATAAATTAACAACATGTAAATTAATATAATTTACCCTTTCAACTCTTGAACTTGGCTGACTAAGACCCTTACCCCCTGAACTTTAACTTGAGGCAACTCAGTTTTTGAACTTGCGTAAATAGGTTAGTCAACTCTTTTTGACTGACCATACACATCACATAATGGGATGGAAGTAGACATTGTTTGCCTAATTTCATACCTTGCTTTCACTCTCACTCTCAAATAAAATGGAAGCTATTAATGAACCCAACGATTCCATTATGAACAACGTCGATCATGGCTTGCAGAAGGTGACCTATGCCAAGTGGGGGAAGCATAAGTCAAACACCTAATCCTGAGAGAGTTAGATCTATTGCCCCAATAAAGTCCAGACTAATGGTGAAATTTGTGCTTCTACGACTTTGATTGAGAGCATCAGATTAAGGCTTAGGATGTTGTTGCAGCAACCATAATTGCTAAAGTAATGCCAAACCTAAACCTTAGATTAGTTGGCTAAGGCTAAGGACAATAATGTCGATGCCTCCAAAGCTAGAGGAAAAGAAGAAGGTGGAGCCGAAGCTATAGGAAATTGGCCCAATTGGACATATTGGTTTCCTAATTTCTTTTTGAAATACATCAATTTGCGCTCATCAAACTCATCCATTTGTACTGAACAAAATCCCATTAGATTTTATATTATTCAACAAGTTCTTTGTTTGAAAAATCGACCAGTCATCCATCCCATCTGTCACTAACATCACTAAAATGAACTAGGTCTTGTAAAACTTGCT
Organism: Aquilaria sinensis; assembly: GCA_005392925.1. Taxonomy (NCBI): domain Eukaryota; kingdom Viridiplantae; phylum Streptophyta; class Magnoliopsida; order Malvales; family Thymelaeaceae; genus Aquilaria; species Aquilaria sinensis. Next base: position 121,646 of record SMDT01003046.1, on the reverse strand, counting down.
CGTTTCTTCAAAATCCAGCAAGACAAAGTCATTTGTTTCTTTTCCTTCAATTCTCCAACAGGGGCTTTAGTCAAAGATGTTGACTAACCTACTTAAGCAAGTTCAGAGGCTAAGTTGGTCCTAATTCAAGTTCAGTATATAAGTGTCTTGATCAACCGAGTTCAGAGGCTAAAAAGGTATTTTTGCCTTATTCTATGCATGACTAAAACAATAACTAGTAGCCTCTTTCTTTTGTTTCTCTTTGTGACGAGGATCTGTCAAAAGAAGGTTACACATTAGCCGATATTTGTAAGGGGCCAATTTTTAGGTTCTTAGCACATGTTGATGTGTTGATTAAAATTGTGTTACACCAAAAGCATAAAAAGAAAGAAAGAAAGAAACCTTACATGTAAAGAAAAGGGTAAATTTCATTTAGGGTTCCTACTCTTATCACATTATCCTAAACAGGTCATTAACCTTCATTTTATCCTCTTAAAGTCCCAAACATTCCTATTTCTGTCTCAATCATCATCATTTCGTCATTTTTGTGGTTAACTTTGACAGAAGTTTTGTTGCAAATGCCAACATTAGTCTTACATTTTTTTATTCCCACTCTAATAACCCTCAAGCTAATAAATTTATCACTACAACCATCATCTCCCCGTCTCCTCCTCCCTCACCATCTCTAGTAGTGCCCCAATTGAACCTGATCGTCTGCTTCACCATGTTTTATTCCTTCTGGCAGTTTCCAGCGTAGACATGCTCATTTTGTCCATCTCTCTCTCGTGATGCAAGGCCTCAAAAGCTGCCAAAATGATGCCTTGCGACTCGATCTGATCATGCCGCCTCCACTACCCTTTCCATTGATGAGGCTGAGCTGCCGGAGGCCTGAATCCGTTGCCTGATCTCCGAGCATCTTGTCATCATCTTCAGCCACTCTGCCAGTTGCATGTGCCACGTCATGAAGAAGCTCTTCGTCACTGTCTGTGTCCACCCCACCGTCATTGAGCTTGATGATGATGAGATCGCCTCCCTCCCTCCCTCCCCACAAGATGACCATCGCGTCGCTCCTGCCCTTTTCATTGGTGGTGTCCCTATCGGTAGCCTTGAGTCCCTCGTTGCCCTCCACCTTAGCGGCCACCTCGTCCCCAGGCTCGTCGAGGTCGGCGCCCTCTGGGTATGAAATTATCCCCACTTAATCCAGTAGCCTGAGATGGTAAGGGAGGAAAAGAGAGGGAGATGATGGTTGTAGTGATAAATTTATTAGCTTGTTACTTGAGTAGGAATAAAAAAATATATGACTAATGTTGGCATTTACCACAAAAATTCTGTCAAAGTTAACCATGAAAATGACAGAAGGACGATTGAGACAAAAATAGGGAGGTTGAGGACTTTAAAAGAATAAACTGAAGGTTAGGGATCCATTTAGGACAACGCAATAAGGTTAGGGACCATAAGTAGAATTTACCCGTAGAGAAAGTGAATGGGCAGAGAGTCTGCGCTTCAGGGCCCAAATCCGGTGAGCATTGACCAACCCATCAAGAAGAGCAAATCGATAAACTTTGCGAGGTTTTGCAGTGGTTTCAGGGCTCTGGTCGAGGACAACAGCGACTCCCGGAGGGCCTAAAAATGGCGGTAGCCTCAATCGCCGGAAGATCCACTTATCTGAGGCCACTCATGAGAACGACGACTGCGAGAGTCAGTGGCAGGATCCAAGTTTCTCTTCCAAATCCTTCTCTTCGATCGAACTTCGGCCTTCGCCAGACCCGCATCTCGTCCCCGCCTTCTCCTATCAGGTTTTCATTTGCTTGCTACTCTTAATTCTTATTTCTGAGGACTATTGAATGTTTCTGTGATACTCTGTTTTGTTTTGAACGATGGATGTGGAAGTTTGGTTCGGAGGGAATTGAGCACACTTCAGCCAATCCACAGCGCAATCGCGTCTTCCTGCCTTGTCTCCAAGCTTCCCCGCGATGTAAACGCTTGCGCCGAAGGTATTCTTCTTCATAAATTTTTCAATTAATGGTCAGACTATTTGATAGAGCTGCATTTTTTCCTCTTTTTTTTAAAAAAAAAAAATCCGGTTGGAAGCCTTTTCTTGTGAACAATGTGGGTGACCGGCTAGACATGTTTTGAGTTTTCTGTAATTTTATTAATCTAAAATCTTAGGATTGTAGTTTACTAATAGCTATTATTTATTGATTCAGCTAATGGTTCAAGCTAATTATCGATGCCATTGGATAAGGCTTTAGGTGTAATATAGTTGTCTGAATGTCGAATGGCTAGTGAAGTTATTAGGGATTGTGGTTTTATGCTGTCATTTGTGAAGGAGACACAGTGGACTTTTTGAGTTTATCTGAAAACGCTCCGCATGTAAGAATTTGGAGTCTGAATTACTATGAGATGGTATTTCTTTTCCTCCCTTTAGTGTTTAGCCGCAGGTCTATAAGTGATTCGAGTGGGTGTTTTATCTAATAACTTTTCCTTCTAATCTTGTCTGTTTGCCTTCCATTGTCTTCCCAGCAACGAAATTATCTGCTATTTCTGTTTGGGGTTCAGATCATTTTATTGCTAATTGATTGAAATATAAACCCTGGAAGAAATTGCTGTATTAGTATTTGTTAATACTTATGTTCCTAATTGCTAATGGCAGGTCGATTTGCTAACTATTTCAGTCCTATCTGACAGCAACCATTTGTAGAGGTTGAAGCTTGCTTCTGTTTCTTGCAATGCTGCTTACATCTTACTCATTTCATGAGTGACGGTCCAGCCTTGGAAGATCACTATCTGGAACATTTTATTTGTCCAGGTTTATTTCCATAGGAAGTTGGTTGTTAGTTCAGATAACACTTCTATCTTGCAATGATTTGATTTTTCATCCGACTGATGAATTATGTTCTTGTCTTCTTGAAACATCTTTTCTGATCTGTATGAAAATCTGTTCCTTGTTACAATCCACTTGATCAAGGTTTTAGTCAAGGTTTGAGTACTGTAACCAACAGTGTACTAGATATTGGGTAAAATCCAAATTTGGTCCCTTAACTATTCAGTTTGTCCTAAAAGGTCCCTTAACTCTGAAAGAGCCTATTGAGGTCCCTTAACTCAAGCAAAGTGTTCAATTTGAGTCCCGCCTGTCAGTTGAGCTGTTATTTTGGGATGGACTTGCCTACATGGCATTCACATGGCTTCCTCTTTAACTAAAATGAGTGCCCATTTTGTATAAAAATCAAATATTAAATACAAACTGACACAAACAAATAAAAATAGGACTTCAATTGTAAATAGTCCAACATTTTCTTCTTCTCTTAGACTCTCTCTAAAAAATTTGGCATCGCCTGATGTCACCGGTGGAGGGGAAATCCATTGGCCGGTGGAAAGGAGATTCGTTGGCCAGTGGAGAGGAGATTCGTTCAGCATCTGTCGTCTCGGTCCTCATTCTACGTGCTTTGATTTCGTCGCCACCTCCTTCAATTTCGTCGCCCGACTCCTTTGCTAGCACCTCCCCACTCAATCCTCCTTCTTCGTGCTTCAATTTGGTCACCGTACCTTCTTCGATTTGGTCGGCTGCTTCACTAGCTTTTGGATCTTGTTTGGATCCGATTCTCTCCATCTTTATTGATCGTTTGAAAGCTGCACTGGTTGACGGCGAGAATGAGATGGCGGCAATGGTGTGAGAAGATTTGGGTCTTAGAGGAGCAGGAGAAGACGGGATCGGAGAATCATAGGGATAAGGAGACAGAATCACCGATTTCCTCCTCCAGTTCATCGTCTCCGTCATGACTTCCTCCTCTGCCACCGTCTCCATCAGGATTTCATCCTCCTTGGTCACTGATTTTGTCTTGCAATCGTGATTTTGTGCACCAGTTGCCGATGTCGTCGCTCGTCTTCGTCCTCCTCCAATTTCATTGTCAATTTGCTCCTACTGTCTTCGTTTTGATTTCCTCCTCGATCATTGTCTCCGTCATTGTTGAGATTTAGTTCACCGTCTTTGTCACCATTGCTAACTTTGTTTCCGTCGTGATTTCCTCCGCCATCATAGTCCCTGTCATGATTTCGTCTTCAGAGAGTTAATCTGAGAATTGGGGCTAATCTATATTTTAAGTCATAAGATTTTGTGTTTCTGTCAGTTTAGGTTTAAATTTTCATTTCTATACAAAATAGTCACCCATTTCAGTTAAAGAGGAAGCCATGTGGCACATTGGTGCCACATAGGCAAGTTTCATCTAAAATAATGGCGCAAGTGATGGATGGACTCAAATTGGACATGATACTTAAGTTAAGGGACCTCAATAGGCACTTTTAGAGTTAAGGGACCATTTTAGGACAAATTGAATAGTTAATGGGCCAAATTTGGATTTTACCCACTAGATATTCTTCAAGAGAATTAGCAACCATTGTACTGGTGGGGCTGTCCTCAGGTTCTTAAATATTTACAGAATACTTTCAGATATGGCATTTAAATCCTATAAGCATTTGAATTAGATTAAGAATACACAAGGAAAAGTGCATGTATGATATTTCATCCGGGTGCAAAGCGAATTATGAGTTCTGTATAACTAAAAAGACTGGTAGGTAAGTGAAGTACAGAAATGACCATAAAATTAAATAAAAATATAAATGCATGGTCTAACAATTTATAGATTTTCTTAATGGCAACAGTTACAAGGCTGCTATGGACTGGCACATGGAATGGGCTTTAAACATTCAGTTCCATTTTGGTGTCGGTGCCAGTACATACCTATTTTATTGGTTGATAAGGAACGAAATTCAGAAGTCCTTTTTCCCTTCTTGAAGTCAAAATGCATACAGTTATCTTTGATATGCAGAAGTTTGGGTAGATTATTGTTCTGTTTTGAACATGATGGATCATATATAGCATGTTAGGCTCCATCGGAGTGTTAGAAACTTAGAACTTACGGGCATGTGACTAGTTGGATGGTTGCCTTTGCATTCTTAATTTGTCTTTCTGGGCTATCATGTTGCTGATGGAACTGCGCAATGTACCTGAGATAGGGGGCAAGGCTGATATTATTGAATCTAGAAAAATTTAGGATCTGTGTAGTTTTTTTCTTTCTTTGGTTTGGAATTGGTTCAGAAATTGCTCTATGTAGTAATTTCAACTTCTCAGGCATGAAATGATCCAAGGTCGTGTGGAAGTTTAAACACCTTGGACAGGTGTTTGCTAAAGTTTGATTGGAATTTTAAACACCTTGTTCGAGGTAGTTTGAGCCTTATTCTGAGTTTGGCTTCTGTGTTGAACTGAATCCATGATGATCTTAAGAACACCATCAGAAGGACAAGAACTTTGCTACCCTCTTCTACAGCCATTTAAGTTACTCACCCTGTCCAATAATATTCCTCTCCTTTGCCTTTTTGTAGAAATTACGGATTTTGTGCCATGTAAACTGGTTAAGCAGTTTCTCCAATGTTACTTCTCACAAAATTAGCATGGTCACAGCAAGCATATGGGCTTTACAGAATAGGAAAGATAAATTTGGAATAAGATATGTAAATATGGAAAAGTGACTATAAATTTGGAATAAGTTATGTAAATATGGAAAAGTGACTGCATGTATTGGGACATAAAAATTGGGAGAGTAAAAAAATTTATACGACGGAGGTAGTAATAAGTTTCATAAAGCAAAATGCTAAAATTTCATATACTCTTGCAAGCATGTCTATGTGTAAGAAACCAGTTAATAAGCCCCACCAAACTTAAAGATGCCGGATTACTACCTGTTAAAAAATGACAATTTTTTTTATTTGTACTTGGTAGCTTAAGTTTAACTTGGTGTAGGAGTGTCCAACACATTTACAGGCAACTTCCATATTACTGATCTTCATTTTCATCCTACTTAACTCTGAAACATGCAAATAATGTGTATTAGAGGTTTAAACTTTTTCAGACATTTTTTTTCTCAATCTTTTTTCTTTTTGAATTAAGTATATATAAAAGCACTGCAACAGCATAGTAATCATGGGTTTGCTTCAATTTACAAAAATTTAACCCCTTTAGTGAAGGTTGATCATGTTACCATATAATGCTCAATGCTCCAGGGGTTTGCAAGATGGCTATGCTGATGGTTTTACCTTGCACGCTATACAATTATGGTGTCAGCTAATTTTTGGGATGGGTGGGTTTACCTGGTTCTTTTGATAATCCTCTGACCCACATGTACCAATCTGGCAATCTCTCTCTCTCTCTCTCTCCCTGCAGCAAACACCTCAAAAGTATAGAAGAATATGAGAGAACACCAAAGATTGTGTGGATTGGAGGTCCAAGTTTTAGAAATTGAGAAAAATCCAGGCTATAGATAGATCTGAAAATAAAATGCCAAGTATTTTTGACTAACAGGTTGATATAAGAGGTCACAAAAGTTCGCCTAGAGTAGAAGAGGGACCTGTATGACTTGGTTAAGAGAAAAAAAATATATCTGATGCATATGTTTTCCGTTAGAACTTTGCCAAATAATGTTGAGAGTCCAAAGATTGATAAATTTGTGGGTTCAGCTTTCAGTTTCTGAATAGTAGTTTGAAGGGCAGAAGCAATTTCTTGTTGTTTAAAGAAGGTCTTCAAAATTTTGGGGATATTGAGCTTGTATCATCTTAAATAACAAAATCAATACCCATTTAGCAGAAGCCATAGGTACACTCAAACAATGAGAAAAGACACAACTCCTTTTCTAGGTGAACAGAGACGAAACAGAGTAGGTTTACTCACTGAATCAGCTAGAACAAAGTCATGTGTTTTATCTATCAGATAATTGATTGAAAGGCATATTTGTCTGGGATACTTATTTTTCTGTTCTTGTGTACTAGCTTGCCCACTAAAAGCTGATATTGATTGAAAGTGAAGAGAAGAGGGATATAGAATTCTTGTATCTATGTGCTGCAGTATCTGTCTTATTGCTGCAGCCACCTGCCCTTCTACTATTATTTACTGTGATTTTAATGAATGCTGGGCCAGTGCTTTATTGTTGTTGCCTGTATAAGATTGGAGTGACTCGTAGAAATGCTCTATACGGCAAAAGTTTTTAGATGTGATGGATCCCCGTTTTGAGGATCTCAGATGTCTTTAGTCCGGTGTTATTTGATGAAATGGAAGCCTTTTAGATTGTTGCTTCATATGTGGTAATTCTCTCTGCTTTTGTTTCTGCCTGATTTCTCCATTTGCAGTTTGTTTCTTTGGACAAAGTTGTGACCGCTACTTTGAACAGCCATAAGGTCAACCCTATAGTTTGTATTTGACATAATACAAGAGAATATAGCGATAGGTTGAGGTTCTTTTACAATCCCGATGCATTAATAACTATGTAAGCTTTTGCCTAATATGTTATTACAACTTGGAACGACGCCGTATTGAATAAATAACGGAAAAATAAGGAAAGAAGGAGGAATGGAATCTCTGGATGACTTGGATTTGTACTTGTCAATCTTTCTTTGGTCTTGGCTAGAAAACGTAACAGTAGTAGTAGCAGCTTCCCAGAAGCAACCAAACTAATAGATTCTGCAAGTTGCATGGTATACGGATATTAGGAAGTGCAGCTGAGGCTGGGAAGAAGGGTCATTGATGCATTTTTAGCCACCCACATGAATTAGACGCCAAGTTTTAATGTGGCTCCATTTGCATCGAACCGAACCATGACAACAACACCATGGAGCCCTTAAATTGGTCGAATTGTGGGCCACAGCCTGAGTGAGGCCCATGAGCAGATTTGAAACGAGGCTGTAATTTTCCACCTTGTCGAAGGGTAAAAAAAGACAGTTGAAAGTTTTTTGCTAAAAGAAGTCAGAAAAAGACAAAACAAAAATGCATGGAAAGAACGTAGGACATAAACCCATATGCCCATTAATTTTAGTGTTTGGTCAACGAGGCTGGACGTTTTAATTAAACTCTGTACAGTGATGGGTACATGGTTCATGTGTAGGGTGTTAAGATGGATCAAACAATTAATTAGTAGCATTTTATTTTAATTTACTTCGATGTCTGACCAAGACGAGAATATTCTTAATTTATTATCCTATTAATTAAATGCTCGTATTTTTTTATTGAGGATCATTAAATTTGTAGAAGAGTTTGCCTTGTGATATATATACATATATTCGTCCCTTGTTTGCGGAATTTGTTGGGTGTTAGAGCAGTGCCTTGTGACACATGGGTTCCCTTGGTTACAACTTCGTCCTACAAATAAAAATTTGAGGAAATTAGTAGCATTCTTTTGCAATTAATCTAGTGGTATAAACTTAATTATCACGTCAACTGCTTAATTTTATACGGATTTTAAATCCCCTAAATGTTTTTTCTTTCAATATTAGCAATTATATATCGGTCAACAGTAGAGAGCTTTAAGATTTGATTATACCGGACTGTGACCAAATTATACAACTTCAGTTGCAATATTATGTTTTGCGTGTAAGATATCAAATTGTTTAAAACTATTTATTAGTCTATTCGCAATCTGACAATTTATATTAAATTCTCTCTGGATATCCTGTCGCTATACTATTGGTTATGGGTGAAACAAACGGCGCCGTTCACTTTCTCAAAAACAATTTGCTCCCAAGAACAGCTTTGTAGCTTCTTGTGTTTCTTCCTACTTCTTTTTCCCCCCTTTTCAAGTTGGGTTGACATGCAATGCTGCTAACTTATTTCATTTTCTGAAGTTATTCTTTCTTTTTGCCCTAATTTTCTATATATATATATTTGAAAACTTGGTTTCTTTTTGACATATATGAATCATCTGCAAATTGTAAAGCTTTTGGTACAACCTATACTTCTACATTTAGGAAATGCTATTAGCTGCCAGAGGGGTTAAATTTTAGAAACTACAATAAAGGTGGAGAATACAAAAAGAATAGTGAAAGAGCTAAACATGTTTCATGGATAGCTTCATGAAAATTTGTGAGGATATGGTTGCTATGATAAACAGAATTTTATTATTGTCATTTTGTTATGAAGACTATATATAGTCACCGGGAATAAAGTAATAGGTTATGTCTTAATATATTTAATACTTATCATCATGCACTTCAATCTCTTCTCCTAATCTCATGTCTTACATCTCCAATTTCTTTTTTCTTTTTAACAATACCCCAATGTTAAGTAAAATAAAAAAATATTAAAACTAATAAAAAAATAAACTTGAATAAATAATGACTAAAATAAAGACTTACAATAAACAAAGAGATCCATCCATTTCACTAGCAACGCAACTGGCAGTATATGTATTGAAACTTGGAAGAAAGAAATGCTGCCTTGGTGTGAATGGCACAAGTAACTAATGTAATCCTTGCAAGTCGACATGCCTGACATAATCCTGCTTCCTAATTAAACAAAGCTAGCGATGGGTCTCCCATTAAACATCACCTTGCTGTTGCATTTGAGTTGGCTAATTTTGCCCAAGTTGTTGCCCTTCTGCGTCCTTCTGCCTTTTTTATTTATTCCCGCAAACAAGTTGCTTTGTAATCACTATTATTAGCTTTAGTTGCACATCATAAACGACTTTTTGTCGTTTTCATTAGCTTTGATCAATGAAAAACTTCATTAGTCAACGTTAGCTAAGAGTAATTTTTCCATTAAACCTTTTAATTTCTATTGGTAAATTTGACTTTGATCTTTTTGAAAGGTTCAAATTTACTATCAATGTTTTGTGCTAGAAGCCAATTTGCCACCGACAATTAAAATTGCTTAATATGGCAATTGAGAGCAAAAGAGAAAAATTGAAGTTTCAATTTCTAGTTTCATATACCTAACATTTTGGCCCTTAAGTTTTTAAATCTACCATTTTCATTATCATTTTCGCTCTAGCAAATCCCTGTACCCTTCGCCACCCTCTGTCCCTTCTGTCATTGGTGTTATCTCCATTTTTCCACACATTTTGACAACTCTCCCGAAAATGCTCTCTAGAACAAATCATGATCAAATAGGGTTCGTTTGATGCACGTGGGCCTAAATTTAGAAATGCTGCAGTTTTATAATAAACGATCGATTATAGTAGCAATGAAGGGTTAAGGAAGATGAAAACATGAAGGCTCAATAATGAGGGTGTGTGGTCAAAATCTATTTAGGTGTTGTGAAAAATTTAGATAGCAAGAGGTTAAAGAAAAAATTTTTAGAAACTAGCTTAAAAGTTGTACTATGAAATATTATCATAACAAATAAAATATTTTTACCATTTAACAGTGTAGTGAAATTTTGAAACCACTATTCCGCAAGTGCACGGTAGACGTGTAGATGGGGTAAGTGAGTATCGTTCCCACGAAGATTGATTAAATTGATTGCCAAGTACCACTACTCAAAGTAAACTTTAGCTAAACAACCAAAGTTGGATGGAAATGTAAGCAACTTAAACAAATGACTAAACTTAACTAAATGGAATACTATTATCCTAGAATGCAAGTATGCAATGTAAAAATTGTAGTTTTTATCAAATCATGAAAGAACACTTCCTATGGGTTCACTACTTGTCTTGATTTGTTGGTGAATGGGTTAATTTCCAATGTATGTTGATAAAGTTATTCAACTAAATTCTTACTTTTCCAAGTGAAATAATTAATCTCTCTAATCTAAACTTAATAAGGATTTCCACCCGATTACAAGTTTAGAAAGAGGCATTAGAGCTCAATTTACCTTTACCTAAGGACATAGACTAATTTTCCAACAAGTCCATAGCCCTTAAATTCTTCTCCTAGGTCCAATTACTTCTAATCTTTTCCAAGAGTTTAGAGGCAATTTATAGTGCAACTAATTGTGGCCATCAACTAGCTACACAACATTAAGCTCAAGAGAAGAATAAACATGCATTTGGTAGAAAACTAACATCACATAACCATGAATTCATCCAACATAGTCAATCCAAGTAGCTATATCCATAGAAAGTGCAAAAGAAGACTACTCTATAACTAAATAAAACATAATCATGAAAGTAAACATAATAACATCCATGTAGAACTACAACAAAGATGAAAGAATAAACCCAAGATGGCTAGAAGTTCTTGAATCCAAAGTCTCCAAGCTAGTCTCCTTGAGCACTCCAAGCAATCTCCAAGTTAGCTCCAATGGTCACCAAGAAGAAACTAAGAAAAGCTAGAAATACTAACTATGGTGGAAAAAACCAAAACTAGTTCTAGGAAGCCAAGATGAAGATAAAGAAGATGAAGAAGATCCTCCCTCTCCTGGTAGGTTCCAGGTTCTTCTCCTCTTGAGGATGTCCTTTTCACTTATCAAACCAATTGGATAGAAATCCTTGGCCAATAGCAAGCTTGAGTTCAAATTTGAGGTAGAGGACCACTTTCCCGGGTGACTGGCGCCTAGGCCTCAGGAGAGGGTGCCTGGCGCCAGAAGGGGTGTCTGGCCGCCTAGGCTCCAGAGTGCATTTTTCTTGGCAGAGGACTTTGTACTGTGGCGCCTAGGCCTCGTTCCTGGCACCTAGGCGCCACAGTTATAATTTCCGTTGACTTTTGTGTTCCAGTTTTTTCGTTCCGCTTGACCCGGTGCCATTCCAATGCTATGGTCCGCTTCTCCAACTTACAAAATGAAGGATCAAAGTAAGAATTGGTAAAAAATATTGAGTGATAAGGTAGAAAATTGTGGTCAAAGTTGACAAAAAGTCAACATGTTTGACCACAAAATTAACATTTATCAAACGGCCAATGATAAAATTGGCTACAATTAAAATGTTAATGGCAATTTGTCTCTGAAAAATATTTAGTGGTAAAATTAATCTACCTTTATATTTACTTACACGCACATATATATTCTCTCGGGCTTCTTTCTTAAAAAGAAAAATGTAATTTTTATAATTGTCGATGATTTAATTATCTAATATTTAATGAGAAAAAAAATCTAATTGAGAATCATGCAAAAAGCCTTGGTGCTGAACTTAGTGGTTCGGTTTTGTGAAAGAGAGCGGAAAGTGAGATAGGTTTGGTGAGAATTTCTTGGTATTGCATAAATAAGGCCAAAGGAGACCGGACGTCCTTTAACTGGGATTCTTTATTCTCTTCTTCTACAATGTTGTTGGGCTCAGCTCATCACGTTGTTTCTTCTGCACTTGAATTAGAATTTTAATTTTGAACGTCGTCTAATACGTATAACGTGGATTTTTCAATTATAAATTTCCTTTGAGCTTTAAGTTGATGGTGAAAGGAGAGAAATTTTGGAATCTGCCGGCCATCCCGCCCAAGCTCGCAAGAAGAACAGCCAACAACTCCTATAACTTAAAAAGTTGTGCCCGAAATAATCCCAAATTTGAAGATTGGATAATGATGGCAGGTCAATTAGTTTATTGCTTATGATTGATATATGTGATTAGTTACATTAATTAATCTTGGGGCTTAGTGTAGGAAATTATCTGGCAGTTGAAATGGATTAACTATGATCATACGATCTAATTAATCTTGTCAAAGGTATTAGGTGTTTTAGTTTAAAAAATTGGCTGTAGGACCAACTAATTCCCAACATCAACAAGTACTTTTGCGAAGTGTAAATAAGCTACTCGCTAGGATTTTTGTGGACAGGTATGAAATCCTACAGCTGGAGAAACCAACTTAATTAATTTACTTCAAGATGTGTAGAGTACGAGCAGGCATGTTTAACTTGGGAAGTCCCCCTTTTTGTCCACTAATATATATATATATATATAACATTTTTTAATATTTCTATTTTTCATTTTTTATTTTTAATATTAAAAAATATGCTTTACAAATATACAAGGAAAGGGATATTAGTATTTTAGGTAATAAAAGGAGAATATCAGTCTTTTTTTACTCAGAAAGCAATAAAATTAACTTTATATGATATTTTAGGGGAGGGAGTGGGAGGAGTAGGATCAGCCCAATCACCTTAGCTATTAGGTTAAAGGTGTGGGGACAATATTTTTATTATTTTAATATAATATTTTTTCAACATTTTTTAATCTTCATTTCATCTGTCCAAGTTGAGCTATTTGCCCTTGAGGCAGGCCTTTCTGGGGTCCATACTCCATAGCAAGGTCTATAGCCCTTAACAGGTCATTATGCTTGCAAAATAAAGCCTGATAATTGTTCTTTTCTTCTTTTGGACAGATATGGTCAAATCCCTTCTGATAAATTCTAAAACAACACCCACATGCAGGTCCTAATAACAGGCTTTGTCACTCCTTTTCTGTCTCTACCTCTCTCTTTCTGTTCAAGCTTTTTAAAGGGCTCTTATATAGCCACTTTAAACAACTTTAATATATGTATTGGGCTTTCTTTACCATACTCTTAGCTTTGGAAGAATAGTTCACATAATTAAAATAATTTTGTGGTTTGTATTATAAATAAAACTGATCATACTCCTGAGATTTATGGCGGGAAGAACAAGGATGAAGGAATCAATACCAAACTCCTTAGATTTAATGCCTCTCCTTCACAACTGCGGCCACATGAAACAAAGTATACTAGTTACCATTGAAAATAACGCCCAACATTTTAGTATCAATGTTTAATTAGTTAAAAAGTACCGCACTACCAACAATATGGCATAACTTTGTAACTTTATATAGTTGATTCTCTGTAAAAAATTAAAAATTAAAAAGAAAACAACTATACTAATTTCATATTTTCCGTCAACAACTAGACGAGGGCGAAAGGGGAAAACAACGCAAGTTTGTTTTCCCACATTATATATGCAATTCTTTTTGGTGAGACTTTGAAGATAAGCAGCTGAGGATAGGTCTGAAAACTCGAAATTTATTTTGTAGGGACAACAACATCACTGTCATAAGCAGCCATACTGTCTCCTCCTCCTATCCATTCTAGAGTTACAGAAAAAAAAAAAAAAACAGCCGACAAATATAGCTCATATAGTCGCGTCCCGTTTGTACAAATTCTTTTAGGAATAATTAACCCACTTATTAAGAAACCAAGTTTCTTCAGACAGGAAGTTAACTAATTGATATCATTTAAAACGTGAAGATCGAATGTTCAAAGTCTCGAACAATCTTTCAGTTTGATCTTTTGGTTTAAGGCATCTCGTAGTAGAAACACAAACAAAATGTGGGAGATGAACAACAAGCGACAAAATCTTTCAATCTAAGCCAGAAAAGACCACTTAGTGAAAGAAGATGCCCCTCTAATGTCATATGTTAAGAACATAAATTCAATGTATCCGACATTTTTAACAAGGGAAATGAATAGATAACAGTTGGTTATAATTCATCTCAAATACGTACAGTTGAATTAATATGGGACATGGTCACATGGGCAACACACCATTTAGAAAAACGGACTGTGAGACTAGTAGAGGCAGCTCTAATAAAACCATAATCGATTGGCATTGAAGAGATAAGCTAGCTAAGCTATATAATGTTTGGGAGAACAATACGCAGATCATGTGTGTAAATGCTTAGAATATTTGTGAGGGGACCCGTAGAAGAACTAGTACATATATCACGATCAGAAGACAACGGCGGACACATGCAAGAAAAAATTGTATACAAAGAAAACTAAACAAAAAAACACAGGCCTGACGACAAAAAATTCTCGGGAAAAGACATTTTCAGTCCTGCAATGTTTTTATTTTTACCAATTCAGTCCTTAAACTCTCTGATTTTTCAAAAAAGTTGCAAAAAGTTTGAATCATTAACTCTATTAGTTTTAAAACTTTTGGAATTCCATTTGGCTAATGGAAAATGCTAATATGGCTTTTACCACCATTTATTTCGGTGATTAAATATTCACTTTTCAAATCTTAGTTGCTTACTTGAAAATTTTAACAAAATTTACGGGTCATTTTGTATCAATTTGAGGACTAAATTGAAAATTCTAGAAAAAAGTTATGTACCAAATTGTGATTTCTTAAAAGATGGGGAATTATATTGTTAGTTTCTCATATTCGGGAATGACGCAAATCAATATGTTCTTTTCTCGTTATAATGCATTAATTTGAAAAATCAAGGGTAACATGAATGGGAGAGACAAAAATGTTTAAATTCGGGGGGAAACAACATAGCGTTTTATGTCTGACATTTTTTTTGACAGACTTACAGTTAGATCGTTGCTCAATATTTGTTTGATGGGCATAATAATACCACCATGTACAATAGCTCCTCCCAACCTACTCTGTTGGAGTGTTTTTTTTTTTCTTTTACCGATAAACCAATGATAAAGTAGAGGAGGTGTGATAAGCATTTAATATTTTAAATATCGAAGCCATGACCTGCTCTTTGGAGGTGGAGCTCCAAACCATTTGATAAACAAAGACATATGAATTCTAATTTGTGACAGAGTAATTATAAACATTCTTCAAAGTTGAATAAAAAAATACTATTTTTAGGAAAACTTAAAATAATCTTTCATAGTTTGGCCTAATCTACACTTACCCCTTAAGTTTTGAAAACCTAATTTAGGCTGTACGCTATTTATCTTTTAAAAATTTTAATATCTCTAATATTTGTTTTCTAGCCATTTTGAATTTTCAATTTTTCTTCTCTGTAAACACAATTTTCTCCATGTAAATGTAAATCAATATTTTTCAAATATCAGTTAATTGTGAAAAAATATGAAACATTTTAAAATTACTAGAACATAGTAACTAACATTTTAAATTAACATTTTAGAAGTTTATTGTGGGACAATGTAAAGGAAGTAGAAAGTAAAGTGTAGGTTTTTTAAACTAGATGAGGCAAAGTGTAGATTAAAGCAAAACATATGGGTTTTTGTAATTTTTCTCTTTATTAAATATAAAAAAATGATTCAACTTGTGTTGCTCCATCACTTGTGGATCAGGAAAATATTTACTCTACCAGAGTGAGCAAAATTTGAGCTCTTTGTAGAGGAGGTCATTGTGTCCATCCACAAAAATACCGAATGACAATGTAAAATAACTAGAGACCACTAGAAATATATGATAATGCATGATAATGTTGGTAGGTAAAAGTAACAATATCCTAAGATAAAGAAAGATCATATCATCACGCTGTGACATTGAAGGTTAGACCCTAAAAAAACAAAAAAGAAAAAAGAAAGAAAGAACTCATCAACTGATGAAGATTGCAAGGTTTGGAAAAAAAAATATTTTTTTATGAGTAGTTATGTACTTCAATAATACCAGCAAAAAGTATTTGTGGAAAAATTTGTAGGTTTATGTTCTTTTGTACAATAAATTTTTATTTGTTGATAAACAAATTCAATTACTACAAAGAATGTTTTTGTTTAATTTTTTTGAGTGCATATAATCAACATTTCACAGATAAAAAACCACAAGCTTGTTTTTTCTTTATAGAAAGATACTAAAATTTCATTTAAATATAAAAAAAAGCCTCATGAGTTGTAATAAAAAGTAACTCATGACAAAAAAGACTCCACCTATAGTACGTAAGAATCTTTAGAAAAATCCATTTTTGCAAGATGATGAGCTAGGGAATTTGCCTCCTGAAAATAATGAGAGATAATCCATGCAAGGGTTTTTGCTAGTAAGCCACACACATTCTTAATGGCCTCCCATCCTTCCAATCGAAAACAAAGAGAGCTTCTAAAAGCCCCTATTACCTCCAGTGAGTTAGACTCCACGCTAGCTTATGTGGATCAAAGTCACACACCAAGTGAAGCCCTTCTTTCACAACCATGCATTTAGCAAAAAATGCCTTTCACAAACCATGCAATGGTACTACCAACACTGCTTGGAAGCTTTCTTTCTCGTCTCGGATCACTACACCAACACCAATCTTGTCATCCCCGCCTACAGCAGCATATGTGTTCAACTTCCACCATGCAGATGGCATACTCTATCATGAAGCTGTTGACCATTGCTCTAGGCGTAAGTTTAGGCACTGAACATCATTAATAGCTTGCTCTACATGCTAACAGAAGGATGACATATCAAACTTTTGGTGCCTATGGGCCCATTTTGTTTTTAAAAAGTCATATGGACCAAACCGTGATGAAGAAGTGCTCCCAATGTTCATCAAATCGATGATCATGCAACCACTAGATCTACTCCATCATATTAAGGTAGTCCATCTCTGTAACAAAGAAAAGGCATTGATCTTCCCATACTACCTTTACCACTTGACAATCCTTATGATATGCATCATTATATCCATCCCAATATTGCATAATGGACACTTGCTCACCTCTAGCAGGCAAACACCCAATGTAGGGTCACCATATGAATCTCTTTGTCTTATTGAAGACCTGCGACCTCCAAATCATCATCCACATTAGCTTCTTTGATGTTGTGATTTCTTTGTTTCCATAATTCTGAAGTAAATGGTATCCACTTTCAGCCAAATACTTATCGTGATTATTGAAGTGCCACACTAACACATCATCTCTTGCATTAAGGTTGGGCTGAATCATAATGATGCGCCCTACATCCACTCAATTGAAAATTTGATTTAGGAGTCACATATTGCATCCACCCCTTGGTTCATCATGGGGTCATTCACTGTCCAATCCTCTCTTATACACAGGGGTCTATGGCAATGGCTTAAAGAGAGATCTCTTGATAGCAAAAGATCTCACTATACCCTCAATCTACCACTATCCACCATCTATCAGACTCTTTTAAGCAACACACTATGACTTGCCAAAATACTTTGCCATGTGAAGGAAGGAGTATTACCCTTCTTCGCATCAGGAAATGAATAGTGACAAAAGTAGTTACGTTTTAGCACCTGCATACATAAGGAGGTAGGATTTGTGAGTAGTCGTCATTCTTGTTTTGCAAGCATAGTGATAGCTGAAGGGCTATTGCCCATATGACTTTCTTATTGGTAGACCTGACACTACCCTTGCGAATTTATACAACTGACTCTGGGAAAAAAACTCTTTGCCATCCTCAGGAGTGTATATTATCAATCTCAAGAATATAGGTTTATCATCCTCAACAGAAGAAATGCCTCTCGAAAACGGTCCGCGCATCCGAAGAGCTTTCTCCAATCACCCTTGGGGAAAATCCTTGTTCAAAGGGGTCTCAAATCCTCGAGGGGTTTTAGGGAGAAACGACATATCTAGTTAGGGGATCTCTGATAGAAACATTGCACATGCCCCTACCTTCTGGGCATAACCTTCTATGCCCAGCTGTAGACACCTCTCCCCGAAAGTACGGACCAAATCCGGCTGAACACGTGTCTTAATCTACACAGGCTAAGCATAACGGCTTCCTTCTCCCGACCTCCTATAAATACTTGGGGGAGACCCAGGTAAAGAATGAGAGGTATCCTCCTTCTCTGTTCTTTACTCTTAACTCCTAACAACTTATCCCTTCGCATACTGATTTGGGTGTTGGAGATCCTTCCCCCGGACACACATTCCGGAGAGCTCTTAACCTTTGTTCTTCATGTCCTGCAGCTCTTACTCAGGCGAAGGTCTACTAGAGGTTCAACGTGTCCTACATTGAAGATGTGCTAGAGTTTTGGCAAAAAGAAAAAAAAACAAAGGTTTTGGTTCAAATATTTTGTTTGTCCCTTATCTTTTCTTTTTTCTCAAATCAATCCCTAATGTATTTTAGGTACACATATGTGCATAAATGAAAAATAATAAATATGTAAATGCATGCCTTTGTAAAATTTTATTATTTATATGTAAAAGTTTATTCACTTACATATCTATAACATATCTCTAATCTCACTACATATGTATGACATGTTTTATACATATCCATCAATTACTTTATATATTAAGTATCATACATATCTGTAATCAATTTGTACGTCATTGGTGAATGTATGTAGATAATATGGGGGTCAATAGACCCTATTTTTTTTCCAGAAAAATATTGATAAGAGATACATAATTAAATTTGATCCTTTTAAATTTTTTACTGGACCCCATAATTTTAGCGATATCTATTAGAACAAAATATAACATCCCCCCCTTACATCAAGAACATTAGAGAATGGATTAGTTTCTTCTCTCCATTAACAATTAGGATAATGGCAAAAATCTTATCCGGTCCTTTAACTTTCACACATTTTCTTATTTAGGCCTTGAATTTTTTTTTGTGAAATTTTTTCCTAATTCAAATATAAGAAAATTTATGAAGATAATCAAGCATAAGATAAAGTTAATAAGCTAAGTGGAAGATGTATGTAAGGGCTAGAATGAAATTTTTGTGTCTTACATTCTATATAAGATATGTATCTCACTCATTTTCTTCATAGTTTATATATATTTTTAGTCGTTCGACCAATGATAGAAAAAAAAAGATACTAAAATTATAGTATTTTTTAAATTTTCTTCTAAAAAATATTTTTCAACATTATTTACTGTTAGGATTTAATATATATCTGTACACACACATGGAACCCCCTTTGTAAAAATTCTAGATCCATTACTATTATACATATATCTACTTTTGGCAGGAAGTGAAATTTAACATGTTCACACATATTTTTTTTTTATGGACGGTTGAACCCATATATATTACTTCCTCTGTCCCACAAAAGCTATTCCTTTTACTATTCATAGTAATTAATTTATGATTTTATTTTTTTTAATTGATTATAAAATATGAATTTTTTATATGAAAATGGAACTTTAAAGATTATAGTTTCTAAATATCATTTTTAAATACATATTAATATAAATATATTGAAGTTAAAACTTTAGTCAAATAAGGTAAAAGGGCCAACTAATACAAAATGGATGGAGTATTTAATATATAGGTAATATATTTGTGATCTCTTTTATACATATAATACACATTATTTATACAAATCTTTTACTTCCTTTATACATTGAGTTTGTTTATATCTGTCTTCTGGCTTATACATATGTCCAATTTTGGGGAGACACGAGATTTGATATGTTCACACTTGTTTTACACTATAAAGGATAATTTTTTGAATATAAATATATATAAACATAAGGGGAGACCTATCCATTATTTGGAGTTACAATTTGCTTCATTCCCCAAAATGAGAAAATTACAGTATAGATCCTTGATTTTTGAAAAATTATAATTTGGTCCCTATATTCTTTGAAAATTTCAATTTAGTGATTAAATTTTTTGAAAAATTACAATGTGACACCTAAACTTTGGTAAAGTTTTTTATGTGAGTAACTGTAATTTGAAAAGTGTTTTAATCATTAAAATATATGATGTTAAAAGTGCCATGTTAACATTTCTGTCAGTCAAATAAACTTTTACAAATTTTCAGACTCACATAGTTGATGGTTTAAATATTTTAAGACTTATGCTTTTCGCAAATCTATGAGTCTCACAACTAATTTGGTAAAACTGTAACCATTGTAAGACTGAAAATGTTCTTTCCCAGACTCCTCCCGTAACTAGCCAGAACAGTGAGCCAAGATCGAAGAGTTCTAGAGAGACTGAGGAATTAATGTTAAAAATAAAAGAGTCCCATTCACCACCTTCAATTCCTCTTTGAATTCGACCATCCAAACACTAGCATGATCATACCCAATTATATATCATTGCCGATAAAAGAAAAAGAAATTTTTTTTTCTTGTGGGGTTTCTCAGAATAATACAGATATACCTATTTCATCAAATTCAACTGCATAAAAAAATACTACATAGTACATACTTATATAGGACTAGGGGTTTACAATATTCACGCACTAGTTATTAATTTATTAACTGTATTTGATGGGTACATTTTGCGAAGAGTTCGTAATTTTTATTTTGTTTTAGTTCATAACTTATTGATTATTCTCTTTTATCTTAAATGTATTAAAAATATTTTATTTTAGTCTATTATTAGATAAAAATTTTTAACTCAAACAAATGTTCTAACAAAGGTGCAAACATGACATGAAACCCGATTCACGTAGATAAAAACTGTCCATCAAATATCAAAATATTATTCCAAAATTGAAATTCACTAAATAGTATTTATAAAAAATTTTATATTAAGATTTTAAAAATTGAAGTAAAGAAGTTCCTCTGAGTTAATGACTTCTATCTAGTGCAGAGCTAAAGCAAAACATTTTTGAAAGATTTTAGATTAAAACAAATACTCTTTCTTTAAAACCAAAAAACCATAAACTAAAAAAAGTTGAACTATTTCCCCTTTCTGGAAAGTTTTAAACATAGAATTTTTTTACTACTCTTATTTAAACTCTCAATATATATAATCTAAGAAGGAATCTTTTCTTTTTCAATTCCCATTTAAACTCTCATTACAAAAAATCTTAAAAAAATTTATGAATTTTAGTTTAGTGAAAAAAATGGAATAATAACATAATATACACATCTTAATTTCTGTACCCGAAAAATGTTTCACCTATTATGAGATGGAGTGAGTAATTAATATGAACGAGAATTAAAAATTAGATACAACACTCTCCTTTTGCCATGAGATATAAACTATATTTTTCACAAGGCACCCATGAGGTTAATTTACTAATTATGCTTATGCCTCAAGTTTGATAAAATTACTATTTACGCTTTGCGAGTGTGATTTTCAAAAGTAAGAGGGGAGTATGACAGTTAGCAAACCCTAGGATGAAAAATCTGATTGTCGTTAAACTTCAGGGAATCTTCTACAGGTTTACCCACTAATTTACTCACTGTTGCCGCTGAATCTCCTTCGATGTACAAACTACATCCGTCCGGCTCTGCAACCAAGCAAAGTCCAAAACGTCAACCAAGCAAATTGAGTTAGGAATGGTTCAACGAGATGATACTCCCCCGTCTCGTTTTAGTTAGCCTTTTATTTCTCTATTAAAATTTAACTTAAATATATCTATATTAATGAGTATGAAGAAAATTCATAAAAATTGTATATAGAAACTATAATATTTAAAGTTTCATTTTCATAAAAAAAAATCATACTTTTATGATAAATTTTAAAATAGAAGAAATCATAAATTAAATGTTGCAAATAATAAAGATGATAACTTTTAAAATACAGAGGGAGTATAACCTATGAGCTGAGTTTATTGAATGGACAAAACTAGTAAAGGTTAGGATTTTGGGAAATCACTTCGGTTCAATTTTATTAATGTACACCAAACCACAAGTGGAATAAAATGGATTTTTATTGATATGATGAACCGAAGCTCATTGCCCTCACATCCCTAGCCCACTTTTAGATTTCCACGAGCCTGGTATTCTTGTAACCCCTGGGAATGATTCACTGAAAAGACCTTTCTGATATTTTGTTTTTCAAAAATTTTGGTTTGGTTCAATTTTACAAATTATAAAATTGATAAATAATCCGCTTATTTCTATTGATTTTTATGTTTTACTTCAATTTCAAAACTAGCTAATTAGGGATGACAGATAGGTGAAATCCGCTATCTGCATATATCTATTTGTAGTGGACAGGTAGATGGATAAAAATACTTATGATGAGACGGATATAGATAATAAAATATACCCGTCTAACGGATATGGGAGCATGATGGATTGGGGTACTTGTGACAAATTTACCCTTTATACTTGTGAAGTTAAAATACCTAATATATCCTTTCTAAATCTCTAACCCTAGTGTTATCCCTCTTTGCCTCCACCTTAAGACCCCTTTCATCTCATATGATTTAGAAACTCTTTTGTCCTTCATAGATTTGATTCAAATCGCCTATCTTTTTCGACTTTTTTCTTACCTCAAGAATCTCGTTCTCCTTTTTCTCTCCAAATGGATTTGTTTTGCAATGATTATCAACAAGTACTCGATTCCTTACTAATCCAATTTTCCCAAGCAAGTTTGTGATGATGGAGATTGCTGCTACAGTTTATATGGGGGTTTTCTCCCAAATTTGGTGGTTGATGCCAATGATGACTTCTTCACTTAAATCATCATGAAGGGAAAGCTTGATGGCAAGGAACTAGCTAGAAAAAATCATATTTTCATTTTCAAACCTTTGCCTCATGTCCTTGATTTTCTTTCCTCGTTGAGAAATAACTCAGCTTTTTCACAAGTCACGGTTGTTGCTTTCTTGAGCCATCTTGCAGATGTCGGACTTTGTGGTCCATTACAGGTAGTTGATGACATTTGTTTTTGGCATGAACTTTCATTCTGGGTTGTAAACAGTTGTTGTTAGGCCTAATCAATTGGTCAAATTAGTTGCAACCGAAATCGAATAACCAATCTTTTTTTGGTTTTTGGTGTTAAGCAAAATAACTGAATAGACCGATTTTTTTTTACCGAAATCTAAAATAACTTAACATTGATTTAAACATTTGGTTTTCGGTTATTTAATCGAATAACCGAAAATTCTATGTATGAGAAATTTGGAACAAAATAAGGAGGAGGAAGCTTGTGGTTGGAACATGACGACGATGAGGAGAATGAGGAGGTCGGTGAAATTTAGGTTGAGATTGACTCAATCAATCGAAATCTGGCCTAAAATCGACTAAATTGACTTAATCTAGCCTTCTCGACGGCATTTGACAATGGTGAGGGAAGCTATTGTCTTAGTGGCTTGAAGTGTGAGGGAAGATTGGACAGACGCGATGCGAAGAAGACAGAGGGATGAGAGTCAGAGAAGTCTGAATGAGAGATAAGAGTTAGAGAAGTCTGAAGGAGAGAAATTTGAACGAGAGAAAGGAGAGCGACATCCCTCAAGGTGAGAAACATAAAAGGCTTATCGAATGGATAAAATGATGTCGTTTTGCCAATAATATTTCGGTCACCAAATTTTTGGAAAGTGGTATTGATAACCAAACTGAAATATTAATTTGGTTATTGATTAATACCAAAAACCAAATTTGTCCTTTTATTCGGTCACCAAAAATTGAAAAAAAATTGGTTATCTGGTTAATTCGGTTAAAACCAAACTTCTGCTCACCTATATTTGTTGGTTTTTCCTCCCAATCCAATTTCACAAGCTACCTGATTTTGAGATTTGCACAAGAAAACTAATTTTTGTACATAAAAAAAATTAAAGCTTAAGCCAATGAAACAAGTGTGTGTATATAAAACTTTGGACAACTTTCAACTATGTAGGATAAATTACTTGTGCACGTTCCCAATAATCTCCTCGTCAACACTTTGGCCCAATTTATTTAACGTAATTAGGTTTTGATTAATGTGTTTTGATGTCCTAGGTCAGGTCGCACCCAAAACCCAGCTCGAACAAAAATAAAATCACCCCTAAAGTTCATGACACCTCTATTATTCCAAATCAACTGCTAATCTAAAGTAATCCCAAGCAAATCAGAGCGACTAGCCTTTGACACATAACGTTGTTCTTGTAATCGTAGTGGCCAGCCTCTGACACGAGGCTACTGGAACAGAAGAACGCTCATAGGGTGGGAGAATTAAGAGCTAACTCTAGCCTTATCTTCTCTCATCGGTGGTGGATTTCAAAGGGTGAGGACTAAGAGTAATGGCAAAGTGTAATAACAATGAAAATATGAGCTAGTTTTGTGAGAGTTATCAGTTAAGCCCACATACAAGCAGTCTAAGGGTCAGAAAAACATGTTGACGTGAGTTTGTAGCCAATAAACAAACTGGCTGTTTAACGAATCAAATAAGTATCGAACTCTAACATATCAATATCGTTCCCAATTAAACCATTGGCTTTGATGCCACTCGTTGTTGAAGGGGTCTAAATTGATGAGATCCATAAAATAAAATGCTACATATATATATATATATATAACTTAGAAAAACTTTGAAATGTGTGGTACAAGTCAGTGGGACACACCCCAATATATTGACCTATTAAATAATTATGTTTTTAACAAGAATTAATCTAGATATGAAACTTCTTATCTTTTAAATTTATTTTTCATCTACTGGTTACTTCTTCCTCCGTACATTTTGTTATGTGGTAGTAGGTATCCGGAACTGACCCGACTCAACCCGTTTTCCTCAAGTGAGGTTGCGTTTTGATGTAGGTTCAACTAGGCTGGGGTTGTGAAAATTGAAAATCCGTATCTGTATTTCAGATCTTTTATTTTTTATTTTTTTTCCCTTGAACTCAGCTAAATCGGACCTATTCACACCTGTAAATTCATCTAGTATCGCAATCAATCGTAATTCGTAAACTAAATTTTGACATGACAAATAGAAATAATTTTTTCACACATGCCACATTATATCGTCATCTCTAATTACCACTATTTTCTTAACAGATTCATGACATTTGAAATCGAGATGATATATTTGGAGCAATTCCGTAACTTTTGTAGTTTAAGGAAGACGGTGAAACATCACATTCGCTGAGAGGAGCATGGCGTAATTTTCCTCCAAAATCAATATTTCCTTCTTAGTTCTCACATATTGTATCACCTTCATCTTCCTATTCCTTTCTTTTATTTTTTGATAATGAAAAATTAAATTTTAAGAAGAGAGGAGACTGAATAAAAATTTGCCCACCGAATAAAATATCAATTGCTGTAATAGATTTTCCAAACCTTTAATACTAAAAATCATTACCGAATAAATTTTTAGCACTTAATAACAACATTGTTCCTAAACATAACCTAAATAACAAGTAAATTTTATGGATGGTTTCTGACATTTAGTCATTGTTTCCTTTTAGTTCCTAACATATTAAATGTTATGTTTTAGTCCTGAACCTATTAAAATATTTCATTTTAGTCTTAAATCTATTAAAAATAGTTCATTTTTGTCCCAATTTGATGAAATTTATTAACTCAAGTATTTGTCAAATAACAACTTTTTAAATCATAATTTAAACTATCTAGTAACTGTTTTATAATAAATTTAATCTGTATAATAATTTTTGTTATAGTTAATAAAAAATTTAAATCACGTTTTTTTTTCTCTCTATAAATTGAATTTATTTCATTCAGAAAGAAAAAAAACTACTAATTTAAATTATCTATTTATTGTAAAAAAATATTAAACTATTTAAATTTATTGAAAAAAAGTTACTAAATATTTAAATTAAAATCTTAAAAGTTTCTGTCAAATAATTATTCTGAGTTAATGAATTTCATCTAGTGAAGGACTAAAATGAAACAATTTTAATAGGTTTAAAACCAAAATAGAACATTCCATAAGTTAGGGACTAAAAAAAATAATAACTAAAGGTTAGGGACCATTTACTCCATTTGCTCCCTAAATAACTTTGGATAAACAATTTGAGCTAAGTAATCCATTTGTTTGTATCACTATCTTCAAGACAACTCTTTCAAGTTTCAACATCTTAACCTACTTAAAAAAAAAAATATACTCAAACACTCTTCATACATAAATAGGAATTCCTTTTTTTTTTTTTTTTTAAAGGCCAAATTACAATAAAAAGGTCTCCTATAAATCGTGGGATGAATTAATTATCACCAAAGCCCATGTAAGGAATTAAAAAGCACCCATGATCGTGTAACAGCTAATGCTATTACTCCGACTAGGTCCAGCTTCTTTTATGCTATGAATTCTTGCTTTCTCTTATTTCCTTTTCTTCAATTTTCTGTTTATGTATTCCTATGAACTGTCAAAAGTGATTAAAGAAACCAAGCTTCTAAGAGTTTCTGATTCAATCTTTCTCTTTTCCTTTCTTATAAGATACACAGGGATTTTAGGGGAGAGAGAGAGGGAGAGGGTGGCAGAGAATCATATTTAATGCATATGGTTCTGTCAGTTAAGTTGATTTCCTGCTTTGTTTTCTCTACATCACACCATCAAGTTTCTTCTTTAGAAAACTGAAAAACCAAAGAGGGACAGTTCAAAAGCACTTCCTTTGTCTCCAGACCCATTTCACACATTCATTTCTTCTCAGACCCCAAAAGAAAAAAAAAACCCATTTTGATTTTTTTCTTGCAGGAACTGTTTCTTCTGTCTATAATGAGAGACATAGTATCTTGTTTCAACGAGAACGCCGTGAATGTGTCCAGTGCTTCATGTTCTAGCTATTCAGGCAACGCCTGTATTTCTCCGGCCCTAACCCCTTCCGTCCAGAACGCCGTTTCCAGCCTGTACAGAGTGGTCCTGTCCTCCAAGAAACAGCTCTTGCTCAGAGTCTGTTGGTGCAAGAATCAGACAGGGCAGGGCCTAAGCATTTATTTTGGCGATGACCCATCAACCAGCTTCAAGCTGAACACCAATTCCAGGATTTTCAGGAAGAAAAAGGGCACCAAGCTCATCGAATCCGACAATTCTAGGATCGAAGTCTTCTGGGATCTTTCCACTGCCAGGTACGAAACAGGGCCCGAGCCAGTTGATGGGTTTTATGTTCTGGTTATTGTCGATTCGGAAATCGGCCTAATTCTAGGCGACATGGCCGAGGAATCTGTGCTGAAGAAGATAAAGGTCAACCCTTCGGTGGCCAAAGTCAACCTAATTTCCAGGCAGGAGCATTGTTCCGGCAACACCATTTACTCGACCAAGGCGCAATTCTGCGAAACTGGAATTGTTCACGAGATTCTGATCAGATGTAGCGGAGAAACCGAAGGGCTGAAGACGCCGGTTTTGTCCGTTTCGATTGATAAGAAGACAGTGATTCGAGTGAAGAGGCTGCAGTGGAATTTCAGGGGAAATCAGACGATTTTTGTTGATGGGTTGTTGGTTGATCTGTTGTGGGACGTTCATGATTGGTTCTTCAGCCCTGCTTCTGGTTATGCTGTGTTCATGTTCAGAACAAGAAGTGGTCTGGAAAGCAGGCTTTGGTTGGAGGAGAAGTTGGTCCAGAAAGATCCAGACAGAGTTGAATTCTCATTGTTGGTCTATGCCAGTAAGAGCACTTGTTAATGAAATTAACTTGTTCATTTTTTAAAAAAAAAATTGTTTGTTGGAGAATTTGAATCTCCCGTTTTTCTTCTTAGTTCTCTTTCTACTTGAAGGAATTAGAGTGAATTGGATACTTAGATTCTTTGATCATGGCAGGAAGGAAAATAATATGGCCTGCTGCAGATATTCTTAACTTCTGAACTGCAAAAATGTGAATCACAGATATTCTTAACCTCTGAGTTTCTTGGTGTTTGTTCTTCTTTTTCTTGGCCCCTCCATTTCCTGCTCTTCTTTTAACAGAAATGTATGAATTTTATCACATTAGTCCAAGGATGTTTAGTTTTTCCTTCTTTTTTTTTTTGTTTTTTTATGGAGGTAAAAATGTGAGTATATAAGTTTGGTGATTAAAGTTCAAATAATTGAAAAGCTATAGCATGAATGGGAATTGAAATGACAGGCCAGACAGACAAGCTTTTGTTGTGTTTTGAAGGGTGCCAGTGAAGATTTCCCGGAGATGTTCAGATCATGTTGATAGATATGAGGGAATATTGCTTTTGAGTTTTGCATTACGAGGACAGAATAAAGTTAAGAATCTCCTGATGAAAATCAGTTACATCTTGACCATGAAATTTCACAGTTTTGGATTTTTCAAATTCAATTTCCTGGTTCCAAGTTGCTTTATAGGGTAATTGTCTTCCTGCATGCCTCATTAAGAAAAAGATAATTTCTGTAGCAAATGTTTTTCAGGGAAACGTTAAGCCTTGATCAAATCATCATGTTTTTTGCCATTTTTTTTTCTTATGAAACTGTATTTCCCACCACTCAAGTTCGCAACTTTAAGGTCCCTGAGCAAATGTTTTATGAGAATGTGAGTTAGTTTGGGTAAACAAACTTTGAAGTGCCTCTCTGCTTATTACACAATTTTGGCTGTCTCTGTGTAATCATGAACAAGATCAAATTTGTTCCTGTCACCATCTCTATAAATTTCTTTTTTTTAAAAAAAAAAAAAGTTGTTCCTGTCAGCGCTGTTGTGGCCCAAAGTTTGGAGATAGCTAGCTAGAGCAATGGAGTATGAATCAACTTAGGTGGTCAAGCTCAAGCGTAAACCTGTAACCCAAAAGCAAGTTTGAATCATCACGCATGCTGGGTTTCAATTTGTTTCTTTCAAAACTTATGTCCTTTAGGGGTTTGTCCCTTGTGTCCTAGGACCTTCCTCTAGCAATTACCAACTCATATAGGTCCACAAGCTAGAACTAGGAGGAACAAAACACTTTGGAAATGGGCACTTTGACTTTCATTTTGCCCCAAAACTCTAGGCAATTTATTTGTGCTGTATATTCTGGGCAATTCGTTTGACCACACCACCAGGAGAGAGAGATATATATGGATATATAAGGGGTAGCCTTAACATTTAGTATTTTGGCTCCACCCATGGCCTTGAACCTGTGAAATGTTAATGAGGACAACTAAGGATGCTAATAATAACTCTCTGCTTCGGCATTATTTACACAGCTCAAAAAGAGGGAGCGACCCTTGCAGAATGTGTGATGGTGAGAATAGTGGTTGGCACGCCTGGTCCACCACTCTTATCATTTCCTTTTGTCCAATTTCCCTTTATTGATCACTTAACTTTGTGTAAAATTTCAATTTGGTTACTAATGTTCTATTGCAAGCAATTACATGACTGAACTTGAACTTATTTCGTTTGCGCGTCTCCATTTTGTAAAAAATAATACATCAA
Source organism: Aquilaria sinensis (assembly GCA_005392925.1). Classification (NCBI taxonomy): domain Eukaryota; kingdom Viridiplantae; phylum Streptophyta; class Magnoliopsida; order Malvales; family Thymelaeaceae; genus Aquilaria; species Aquilaria sinensis. The sequence continues at coordinate 92,355 of SMDT01003046.1, read as the reverse complement.
ATTTCCTAATTTATCGTTTTTTAACCTAAAAGCTAGAGGTGGAGTCTCTAGAAACACATAACTTTCGTTTAAGTTGCTTATTGTAGGTCTTAAAAAGAGAAATAAAGAAAAATTGAGTCATCTCCTTGTGAGGAAAATGGCTTATGATCATACAAGTTGGATTTCATTTGCGCTCTAAGATTTTGTATCATGGAAAAAATAGAGCACAGTGATTTGAGTTCAAAATTGAAGTTAAGTGATACAATTTAAAAAAAAAAAAAAAAGAAATACTAATAACCCGGTTGAAAACGGGCTTGAAGTTAGAGACTGGCAGTACGCACGTAGGGAGTACAATTTTTTTTGGGAAAGTTACAATTACCCCCCTGAAGTTTGCCCTAACTTACAATTTACCTCTTTATTTTTAAAAATTTATATTTTGCCCCTGATTGTTTTATACTGTCCGATAACAACTTCTGAAACTGTAATTTAAACTATACGATAGTTATTTTTTAGTAATTCCGGTCTCTCCAATATCTTTTTTTTATAGTTAATAGATATTTAAAATTATTATTTTTTCTTTTCTAGAAATGCATTTTCTTCCTGTAAATGCATATTAGTATTTTTTAAAGGTTAGTTAGCTATAAAAAAATATTAAAAACTTAAAATTATTGAAACATAGTTATCAGGCAGTTTAATTTAGGGTTTCAAAAGTTATTGTTGGACACTATAAAGGAAAATAGGAGTAAAGTGCAGGGTTTTGAAAATAAAGGGGCAAAGTATAGGTTAGATGAAACCACGGGGGCTTTTGTAATTTACCCTTTTCTTTTTTCCTGTTTTTGATTTCTTTTCCATTTTGTCTTTTTCCTTGATTTGTATAAGTAGCTTCTGGTGGCATTGTCAATTAATTTTGTTCCTTGATAGTTTATCAAGAATTAGATGTGTCTATTTTGCAATACACAATTCCATCAGTTTTTGACATCAAAAGCAACATCTTTAGTTTTTGGTAATTTTTTTTAAACCTTGGTGCTTCACAGATTATTATTGTAACAACTAATTTACACAGTTTAATTTAGACTATTTAATAACTTTGTAAAGCTTATATCATTGAATGATTGTGCCTCTTTTTTTTTTTGGGATAATTACAATTTACCCCTAAGATTTAGATGAAATTATATTTTGTCCATTCTATTTAAAAAAATATACAATTTGCCTCCTACCTTTTTAATTTAGTTTGATGGCAACATCTAAAATCTTAATTTAGAATATAAGGTAATCATCTTTAAGTAATTTCAATCTATATGATACTTTTTTACAATTAATTAACATTTAAAAACTATTTTTTTTCATTTATAGAAAGAAAAAAATAATCATACAGATTAAAATTACCTGAAAATGGCTACCATAATGTTTAAATTAATATTTAATAAGTTGCTGTTGGACTGCATTAAAAAAATTGAGGACAAAATATATATTTCTGAAACAGTATAAGTAAAGTGTAATTTTACTTAAATTTTAAGAGGCAAATTCTAAGTAATGCTTAACAGCTGATACACGGGGCTAATTACCACCCTTAAGGCCATAGCAAAAAATCTAAAGGCTGTAATGTTAATTGAAAAAAAAAATAAAAATAAAAATTGCATGTAGGGAATCTAATTTATTGGCCAAATTAATTATTAGAGGATATAAAGTTGTTTTTATATGGAATTATTTACACACATATATGCCAGGTTTAAGTGAATGACACATAAATGTTGGCTGCACGTAGCCATGTCTATGAGTTCGGATTTAGGTTTTTAATATGGATACCGTTTTGTGTACTACACTCTATAAAACTTTTTAGCTACGTCCGGTGGGCAAACCAATAGAATGGAAGATGGATTCTCATTTTCCTTGCCGGTTTTGTACGTTCAAATTAAATGAAAACATGCATTTGCATGGGCAAACTGATTTTCAAGGTGCGAGGATATATAGACAGCTGTCTGCAGGCCAAACAATATAATGTGCTAGAAATTATGTGACCCAGAGGCTAGAGGAGGAATACCTTTTATGAAACTCTTGTCAGACTAGATGATTGGCAAAATGACAAATGACTATTGTATCATGTGGTTCGTTAGATTTTGGGTCGTAACCTACCAGTGAGATTTGATTTTTTTTTCTTTTTCTTGTATTCGATTTTTTTTATTATATAGTAGGTATATGTAGATTAGGTAGTTAACTAACTCTTGTCTATTGCATTTCTCCTTATCCTATATCATTGAATGATTTAGTTTGGCACATAGATAAAAAAAAAAATATGTATTGTTTCTATTTTTTATATTAAATTTTTATATATAAATCAAGAAAGTTGAACTTAGGGTTTGGTATATTTTTTTGGTTTTAGTGTACTTTCATATTTTTAGGGGTTATTGAGGATGAATTGTTCTAGTATTTTTTTTTTTTAAGTGAGAGTTGTATTTTATATTTTTTAAAAAATAATATTTATTTTTTTCATTAAAAAATAAATTAAGAAAGTTGGAAGTGAATATTGAAATAATAGTTTGAAGGATAATATGGTAAAGAATTTATTGAAATGATAATTGTACTTTATAAAGAGTTTTGTTGGTAAAGAGAGGATGATAAGGAGGCAGGTTGGTGACAAGGCTGATGGCACCAGAGAGGTTGTCGTCTCATCTTGTGCGAGAGGAGAAGATCTCGAGACAGGCGGCCACCACAACTCAGAAGCTAGCAGTTCAAGATGAGATTGTGCGTCGGCGATGGCAGTCAAGCATGGCGAGAGGATGATTCATTGGATCGGAGATGGTAGACTATTGCGGGAATTGGTAGCTCATCAATGATGCAATTAAAGCGTCAGATGGGGAGGTGGAGAAGCAATTAAACGGTGGCGGAGTGCAACTGCGGAATAAGTAAAGAAGGTGTGGAGATGCAATTAGAAGGAGAAGGCATGAATTTGGGGAAGAGGGAAGAATAGCTGCTAATGGGACATCTATTGGGCATGAGAATTTGAATTTTGATGCGCTTGTTAAGGGGCCGAAATTTTAGAGGGATGGATCTTTATACCTATAATATTATATTTAAAGTGGTCAATCTTAAAGAGGAGTCATTAGATGAGTGTGAATAACCGATATGGAGTATTTTGGGGAATTTTGACAAGACAAATGATTAGAGGAGGGGTAAAAAAAGTTGGATTCAAGGCAAAAAGGTTCGGCTTTTAAAAGTGAGTTGAGACAATTGAAATATGAGATTAAATCACCAAGAAAATGAACCAGCAATATTTCACTTTCCTCTATTATGAGGTTATTTTCATTGGTACTAGGCTTTTGTTCTGAGTGTGAGCTTATTTGGGGCTTGAGTTTTGCTCTTGAGTTCATTTATTTGTATGTTTTGGGTTATTTTATACCTTAGGCTATTTAGGCCATGGGCTTTTGTTTTTGTTTTTTTTTTGTCTTTATTGGCTTTTCTTAGGGCTCTACTTGATGTTATGCTTTTTGCATTTGAGATATTTGGGTTATCATCTTTCCATTTAAAATGATGCATGTATCTTTTATTTCTTCTTTTTTTTTAATAAAATATTTCACTGCTGATAAAAAAATAATAAAAAAATTTATTAAATAAGAAAATGTTGTAAATATTTGAGACTGCTCAAAGTAGAATATATTTTTGGGTTAGATGAAGTATTAAAGAGAAGGAAAATTTATTTTAAAACTAGATGACATTATTATTATTATTATTTTGAATAGTAATTAAAAAAACATTAATAGCCAGTTTGGATTGGCTTTTTAGGAGTTTAAGCTAGTTGGTTTTTCCATTTAAAGTCAAAGAAGGCAGACTCTTTCACCCTCTCTTTCCTAGAAGTGTTGCCTTTTTTTTTCTCTCTATCATCTATGTCAGTTTTTTACCTCTCTCTCTCTCTCTCTCTCTCTCTCTGTCTTTTCTTTTCTTTATTTTTTTTAAATTTTTCACTTTTTTGTTTCTCTATCTCCTCTCTTTTCAGCGTCACTTTCTACATGAAATCCTTCTCTCTCTATGCTTCATTCTCTTGCTAGCTATTACTTTTCCCCCCTCTCTCTCTCTTTCCTTTTTTTTCTTCTATCTCATTCGTGTCAGACTCACGTGTTTTTTTTACCCTCTCTTCCCCCTTTCTTTTGTCTATTTTCTTTACAGTTTTTTATTTTTTTATCCTTCACGTGCTACTGTCTTCTGCTCATTTGTTACAACTTTTTTCCTTTCTTCCTCTTTTCCACGCTGAACCACTCCAATTTATGTCAAACTCATCTTTTTATTTGTCTACTTGTTCTTTTCTTATTTCTATCCTTCACCTCTCCCATAGTCCTCTATCTGGTGTCTCATTTATGCATTGGCCCTCAGTCCACACCAGCTTCGATGGTGTGGCCGAAAGCTTCAAACTTGCATAATTTTTCCTAAGGAACCTCTGTACCTGCTCCAGTTGGTACGTCCGTTAGATCTTGCTGCCATGATTCTTCATTTGCATATGCTAAAATGGTTTGCTTTCTCTTGTCTACTTAAGAGCAACTTGCAGTTCCCCTGAAACATTGTTTACGAACAATTAGACTGTGAAATTGATCAGCCACTTCGTTAGTGACACTAATCTGAGTATGACAGCCCTTCAATTTCGTACTCAACTTTGTTTCATGTTTTTGGAGATGAATCTATCTTTTCTTTATGTTTCAATTGATGAACTGGCCTTGAGATTTCTGAGGATATCATTTGTTTCTTATGTATGAAATTTGTCCATTGCCATAGTCCGAAGGCTTTGTGGAAGCATTTTTCACATTTCTGTTTCTCCCAACCATCTGCCCTTCACCACCTGGCTTTTCTATTTCAAGGCACAAACTATTTTCATGCTAATTGTGTGCATTTTGCTACCTGTACATATGTAATTTATAAAATAAAATAAACATTGAATTAAAATCCCCATTATGTCATTGTTTGGTCATAACTGTTTATGCATATGGAATGTCTGTGTTGATAGCTCTTGTAGAAGTTCTTGTAGCCTCTATTTATGGATCATGAATCATTGAATTCCGACACTGCTCATGATGGACAACATTCATTTCCCTCAATGCCTGCAACTCGTGCTTTTTGTTTGATTGCTGCGAGTGTTATTCGACTAGGTTATGTTAAAGGCCACACTCCAACAAAATCAGGATGGGCAAAAATCATGCATGATCTGCAGCTGGTGACGGGTTATCCTTGGAAGAAGAAACAAATTACCAACAAATGACATACTTTAAATAGGCAATTTCGAATTTGGAAATCAATTGTCACCACGTCAACCAGCATTAGTTTTAATCCCATTACCGGATATGTTTTTGCTAACCGTAAATGGTGGAAGGCTACCATTTTGGTACGTTTTCAATATGTTGTCAATGAGTTTAACCTTTTCTATATAACAGTTTATATGTTGTTGCACTTTATGTGTTTGGGTAATAATTCAGGCCTAAGTTGACATAGGTTTACCCCAAACCGAAGTTGTTGCGTAATGGCCAGATCCCATGTTGGGATGATCTTCTTACAATGTTTGGAGATTATCGCGATTATTTTGGACCGCGACGCTTCTTCTCAGTCTCTTATCCATCTAATCACCGTAACTGCCATGCACCGTGGCATTGGATCTCAGACTCTAGTTGCATCGCCACCGAGCTCACCCTCCTTCCATGTCCCAGAGCAGCCACAACCATCATTCGTGACCTTAGGGCATCCAAGCGCGCTACACGTTTCACTTAGATGCCACAATATATACTTGATAGGAGGCAACATCATCCATGTTTCGGGTTCAACACACCACTGGCGGCCAGTAGTAGTCGGGCAGGAGCTTTTTCCCCTTCCCCCGCAGATATTGATGCCCGTGTATCTCCCCAGGACCAAGGGACACCATTGCCTACTTATATTCCTCCAGCTATGGTAGGATATACAATTTATAGGGCGTATAGTAGTATTGGAAGTAAGCGGCGCAAGTCTGGTGGTGGGACTGTGTCTCCAAACGTATAGCAGGAGGTCCTTAAAATGTTGCAGGAGAGCAGAGCAGATCTTGGATCATATTCCACCACCTCATATGCATGACTGTAGGAGTTGAGTATCAGCTTATGCATGAGACTTATTTCGGAGCTTCCTGGATTTGAAACAAGAGGCCCAAATTGGGTTGCAGCCAATTTGTGCATTGGTCAGATTGTGTGGTTATGGGAGTTGTTAGTAGGGTCACCGGACAAGGAATCCCGTGATGCGTTACTCCATCCGATTATTGAAGAGGCAAAAGTCAAGGGATTTTTACGTGGACGATGATTCGGTTTTTCATGAACTTATGGATGAGTTTGTTGTGGACCACTGTTATGTTTAATTTATTTACTATTGGACTGATTTGTACTTTTATGTGTTTATTGTTGCTGCACTTTATGGGTATTCACTTCCATTTCACATGCTTATCAGATATTTCACTATCCTTGTAGTATTAAGAACACAGAGCACTTTAATGCACATGTCATACGTGGTCTTGACATAAGTTATGGATCCCATTGTATCAGGTACAATTGGTTGGGGTAATAAGCGGAATGGATATGAGCTTCTACAATGGTAGAATAGATATTCCATGGGAGGCACCACCAACTTCCAAAGTTGATTCTTCGGAACGGATATTTTATTCAATACATGACCCAGAGTCTGCTCCATTAAAAACGTCTCCATTATTTTAGATGTCTTGCTGGTGCAAATGTCATGTCTAGCAATTTTTCATCGAACTCCAATTCTACTACTATCGAACCGACCCCAGTTTAGACTGGTACACAATACCTTCTACATTTAATGTCACGTCCTCGTGAATTTTGAAGTCGATTTTGGATGAGCATAGCATGTTTTTGGGATTTACTGGACGATCTTAAAACGTATCGCAACTTTCATGATGGAATAAATATTTCAACTTATGAAGGTCTAGCTATAATTCAACCGTCCGACCCAACATTTTCGACACCTGTTCTGTATGTTAGGCACGCATGGGACGGTGCCTTCAATAACGTTATAAGCGTCATTGATGGAACACATGCATTTGGAATATATAGCAGAGAAGATCAATGATCGTACCGCAATTACACTAGGGGCACAAGCCAAAACGTGTTAGTTGCGTGCGATTTTAATATGCAATTTACCCATGTTTATGTGGGGACGCCCGGGGCTGTTCATGATAGTCAGGTTCTACGAAATGCCAGGAACATGCCTGGGTCACAGTTCCCAAATGCATCAGAAGGTATTTACACGTGCATTGCTCTTAATATATAGGTTGCCATAGCATGTTGCAGTATGAGTGGTCTATCCTATTACATAATGTCTTTTGTACGTCTTTACTATTTGGTGGACTCAGGATATGCAAACATTGAGAGTTTTCTTGCCCTTTATCGTGGGGTTAATTACCATCGCGCTGATTTTCGAGGAAGAGTGCCCGAAGGAGCAAGAAAACAATTCAATTTCACACATTCTAGCATGCGAAACATAGTTGAAAGAATAATAGGACATACTAAGATGAAATGGGCCATACTATGGGAAATGAACCGCTTCAGTCCAAAGTTGTAAACCCGAATCGTTATAGCATGTTGTGCCCTTTATAATTATGTACGAATGAAAGATGTGTATGACCCTGAGTTCCACGAAGCTCAATACGAAAATTATACCCGGGAGGCCAATAATCTAGATACAGAAGGCCTTGATGAAATTAGGATGCATGAGGAGACATCTACCATGGTTGCGACACGGGGTAGCATTGTAGGAAGGATTCCAAGATTTTTTCACCGAAGAAATGAAAGATCAGATGGTCAGGGTTTGAATCAAGGATCGAGGGAATGGAATGTACGTATCCAATCGAGTCGAAAGAGTGTAGGGTAGGGGTCTGGTATATTATCTTCATTGCTACTCGGACTTACACGGAGTTGCCCATAACATAAGATGTTCCAATTCCCGACCTTGATTGGTACAAATAGCTTAAGGAAATGAATAACAAAAATATGTGGAATGCCAAAAAAAAAAAGGACAACGGTAAAAAACCAAACAAACAAATGCGCAATTACGTGAAAGTGATATACAAAAAAACAACAGAATTTGCTAATATCATAAACTAGTTTGACTGTAATATATAAAGCCTTACAAAAAAAACTGGGCTTGGCAGAGACCATTGATCCACGTGAGAGAGAGAAAAAAGAAAGCAGCAAAAAGAAAAAAGAGAGAAAAAAATATTAGAAAATAAATAATAGAAAACATAGATAAGATAGAAGAGAAAGGTAAAAAAAGCTGAGAAAAAGGTAAAAAAATGTGAGAGAAACCGGCAAAAATTGACAATGAAGAAAAAGAAGAGGAGAGAGAGAAACAAAAAAGTGAAAAAATTTACAAAAAATTAAAGAGAAGAAAGGAGAGAGAGAGAGAGACAGAGAGAGAGGGGGGGGTAAAAGACTGAAATAGATGAGAGAGAAAAAAAAAAGGCAACACTTCCAAGAGAGAGAGGGCGAAAGAGTCTACCTTCTTTGGCTTTAAATGGAAAAACCAACTAGCTTAAATTCCTAAAAAGCCAATCTGAACTGGCTCTAAGTTATCAAATGTGGATTTACAACCTTAAAAACTCTAGCAAGTAACTAGAGTTTAGGGCTAACAGAAAAAACATGTCCCATCAGTATAGTTCGGCTAGCAAAAGAGACGTTGATCCCTAGCCATGGCCGGGGTTCCAATTCCCACTCCCTTCTTCCCTCCCCAAATTCCCACTATACCTTGATAATATTTTCGGCGGCCTTATGGTCTTAAACAAGTTGACATTCATCTACTATAGTTGTAATCCTTTCAAACTCTATACATTGTAATACTAATTCTGAATACAAAAAAATAAAAAAAAAATAAAAAACACCTCTACCTAGTCACCATTAGCCTTTTAGAGCACATAAGGTAATAAACACCAGTTTGTCCAAGACAACTTTAGCTTTGATTGTTAAAAAAAAAAAATTAACTTTGATGATCTATTTGAAATCTATCAAAACGAATTGAATTTGAAACAAGGTAACTATTGTTAGACAACATTATAACATACAGTAAGTGAAGCTCTAAGTTCATGTTGCGATTTTATGCAACAATTTCATATCAATAATAAAGACTTAAGAAAATAAATATAGTCTAAAATTATGTAAACAAAACCAAAACTTAAGTATACTCACCTTAATTTCTTTTATTGAATATGAATCATATATGATCTTATTTGTAGAAAAAGTCTGAGCTATTTCCTTTTCAATGTAAACAATCAAATAATCTTCAAAATTTATTAATTGGGTCTTAGCACATTTGGTATAAAGTGCATGACCAGTTGTGTTCAAGTCCTGACTTGTGTAAGAGAATACTTCTCTTTATAGTAACTAGGTTGGTTTAGTCTCAGGTAACGCCAGTGGATATATGTTTAGTTAGGTTCTATATTTCTTGTAACCTTTCCTTATAAAACTTCTGGGTAAAAGAAAGTATATCTCAAGAAATTTAACTTTTCAATGTATTTCATAAAAAAGTAAAATCTATATATGGTCCTTAACTATAATGGTTGTCCTAATGTGGTTCCTTATCTCAATTAATATCTCTTAAAGTCCCATAACTTATATATATATTATGTCATATCTAAGTCCCTTCCGTTAATTTTTTTGTTATCTTGGACAGGAGTTGTTTATATGTCACTTTTTAGGTCCCACAATGCCATGTGCCATTTTATTTTATAACAATAAATGACTATATTTAAATAATAAGAAACTTTAGACTAAAATTGACACAAATAAACAATTTTAGGAACTTAAAACGTAGTTAGCCCAACTCATTCTCTCTTCCCCAGACTCAATTTGTTCATCACCCAGCTGATTAACTAGAAAATGATTTTGGCCTCAGATTTATTCTTCCAAATTTCATTCAAGTCCAATTTCAAACAATCTCACATAAATATTAGATACCCAATTCAAAGCTCAATGAAAAATTTTCCCCAATTAAATCCAATCAATAAAGAAGCCAAAGTTGGAACAATAAAAGAAAAAACAAATTTGAGAGTTCTTCACAAGAACAGAGGCACTGCTTCCACGTCCAGCCCGTTTGCAGTTGAGCGTCCATCGCAGGGACCCTTTTGAGATCCTCTATAGTAGTGCTCACGGTGATCCTTCTCGCTCCTGCATGTACCTCGTCATCGTCTCCTGCCACACATCGTCCACACCTTCCCACGTGTCTCTTGTCACGCCTAGCCTATGCAGCTGACCCATGAAATCAATTATCGATCAAGGTGGAGAAGGCGGCTCCATTTTCGATCCTTGGTTCAAGACCTTGGGTTGGGGCTCTGCGATTGCTTCATCTTTTATAGATATATGATTTGCATATATTTTTATTTAAAAAAAATTGGATGGATATGAAGGTGACTTCAAGCTGAGGCTGAAATTCCTAGACTCGTAGCTTGGGTTAGGCAACACAGTTGAAAAAGGATGTTTTGACCGCTGTGGTGTTGGGAAAGCAGAAGTTGGAGAAGAGAGAATGAGTTGGGATAATTACATTTTAAGTCCCTAAGATTGTTTGTTTGTGTCAATTTTAACCTAACGTTTCTTATTCTTTTAGTATAGCCATTTATTGTTATAAAAGAGAATGCAACTTGGCAGTGCGGGACTTAAAAAGTGCCACATAAGCAATTTTTATCCATGATAATGAGGAAGAGATTTAGATAGGACATGGTATATGAGTTAGGAGACTTTAAGATAAACTAATTGAGATAAGAGACTATATTAGTATGACCGGTATAGTTAAGGGATTATATATGGATTTTATCCTTTCATAAAGTATACATAAAATATATATATATATATAATTACTGTAGAAAATAGTACTTCATCGCAAGTTGGCAGACAATAACACACCATGCAAGGCACAAGATGACAAAAGAACACCTTCAAACAATTTACAGCCAATTCAAAATTGCAAGACTCCGATTCACAATCACAACCCATTCCACCTTGCTGAATTGTATCTTTTTAACATATCTGTTTTACTACCCACAAAAACGACATTACCTGAACTTCACCCAAAATCTGTCTTTTAACCATTCGAATATCGTTAAAAGTCCAATTGTTTCTTCTGCTCCAGAGAGTCCATGCAGGAGTGAAGATTACAGCCTCCCACGCCTTCCTCTCTTACTTGTTTTATAAAGCCATCTCGGAACACTGTTGAACACTTCAGCCACATCCCCCCCTGAGGATCTTTCTAACTGCCACTAATTTTAAATCATCTCCCAAAAAGTTGATAAAAAACTGCGGCAAAGAATTATGAGCCAAAGTTGCTTTTCTCCTTTGCTTTATTTTTTTCTTCCTAAAAAATGTTAATTTTTTGAGGTACCCACGTATTATTATTTCAAAAGCATATATAATATATACTATGAGATAAAAGCAATTTTTTTGGCGGCGTAGTACACCACGCATACATAAAACGCATTAAAAAACACTCGATCAAAAAATTGTTCGAAGAACGATATTATTATAGATTAATCATATATTAAAGCTAATTCGACTATTAGAATCAAATACGACAAAAATATCATGGAAATTGACACCTGTCAATACTTGACAGTGATGCAAAATTTATTTGGTTAGAACTTAGAACTGTACAATAAGGGGTTTATTGCACTATGAATTTCTTGCACAAACAAGTTTGTGAATTAAAGTGCAATACCCTTTGCTGGACGATTTCACGTATTTACATGGTTGTTATTAATAAGATATTTCTCTTGTTAAAAAAAAAAGTGTGCGATAATTCATCTGTTAACGATCAAAATAAACTCAAATGTTGTAGCAAAGTCGAGCAGCCTCAAACCTTGGTATGAGGGTGAGGGACATTTGTTGGAGGCCAGATGTTGAAAAGTTATCTTCGTTAACTAACCTTTAAATATCATCTAAGTTGATTTAGTAACCTTCATAATCATGAGAAAGCTGATATCTCTATTTCTTAAATATATGTAATATGGTCATGGAATTAGAATCTCAAAGATATGTCCCTGCACCTTTGGTCTAATGGCTAAGTTGTTTGTGACATTGTGAGAAGGTCAAAAGTTCAACTCTAATGTCCCCACACCATCCCCTAAAATATTATATAAAGCTGATTGATTGTCATTTGAGTCCCAAAATGTTGACATTTCCCTTTTTTCTTAACTAGAATGCTAATATTTTTTCCCTTATACTTATAAAGCATTCTTCTGAATACCCAACAAAAAAAATCACGATGATCACCGGGTCAATTTTTTTTGGTAATCCGCCAGCTTAATTTTGTTTCAATGATGTCTGCCCAGCCACAAAGTACGACAATAGCAATTAATTTATTTTCCTCCTTTCACATTGGCATGCATGGTGTTCCAGCGATGGCAATTAGGAGGACTCCATTTCCAGTGGAAGCTCACCAAATAATCTTGAATTTATTGGCAAAAAGCGAGACTTTCTTCGACTAAAATATTGACAATCGAAATAGTCGTGTGGGTTTGATATAGTATTAGTTAGAAAATTAAGGCCCCATCATATTGAAAATGGTTTGCTTATCTTAAACATATACCCACCTCTGAATAAAAAAGTCCGGCTTTATCATCATCAAACCAAATCGGCTTGTATTTCTTTTAGATTGTTTGATAAAAACTTATATAATCTTAATTTAAATAGTGTAGTAACTATTTTTTAATAATTTCAAGCTATCTAATAATATTTTTTTAACAATTAATGGGCATTTAAAAGAGATCATTTTTACATTTAGCACTACTAAAAAACCATGGTTTTCCAACTGCATTATTAGCCGTTGGTAATTTCCAACGTGGAGAACCGTTGGTAAAAACTTTCCAACCTGCACGTGTTGGTGGGTTTTTTTTTTTTGGTTTTTTACCAACGGCTAATTTCCAACGGTTATGACCGTTGGAAAATGTTCCTACTGTGACGCGTTGGTAGGCTTTTAGGGGCAATTGGGCTTGTTGGATTGGGCCCATTTACCAACGGTCCAACGGGGAAATAAAAACGGTGCCGTTTGATTAAATGAGATACCAACGGATATCCTTTTTAAAACCTGTCTCCTTCCTCGCGATTCGCCAGTCGCGAATTTACCAGCGTTCTCCTCCTTAGTCCAGCCGCCGGCACGCCTCCGTTTACGGCCGATTGCTCGTCTTCACCGGCCGTTTTCGACCGTAAAGGGCACCCATTTGGTAGATCTACCGGTACTTTCATCGTTTGCCATTAATTTTAACTGTTATTTGTCGTTTTGAAGTAAATAGCGTAAATGTCTTTTTTTCTTGACAAAGGAGCTTCGATTTGGAAGTTTAAGCTCCGTTCTTGGGTGTTCACGGCTGGGCATTGCGAATCCATCGTCGAAATAGCTGTAAGAGGTAATTTTAATTTTTTTTCCGAATATATCCGAATATTTTCTTGATTTTCAGCGAATAAACTGTGTTTTATTTATGTATTTGGTGATTAAAATTTATGTATGGTGATTGTTGAAGTCATTGGTCTGGGTATTTGAGTTTGGTTATTGGCAATTGATTTGTGTTAATTTCTTAAATTTTAGGTAATTTTATTTATGGAAAATATGTTATGAAAATTGAATTATGATATTTAGTTATGGTTAATATAGTTAGTTTCATTTTATGTATAGATCCTTTTATGCATTGATTGTTGCAATCTTTTTTCTATCGGAGTTGATTGACTTAAGCTTGAGTTGAAATTGATTCATTTAATTAGTCTTGAGTAATAAGGGCAATAATAACATATTAAAAATAATAATAAGAGTAATATTGCCTAAATAATAATAATGGCTATAATAATAATACTAATAATAATTATTATACGAATAATTTATTGAAATGGTAAATTGATTTTAGTAGTGCAATTAACAAATTTTCTCTCCTATAGTAAATTTATTTAACCTCTCTAATATTGATTAACAATTCCTTTTTCCCTCATAATTAAAGGTTTTTAAGTTTCATGTGGTCTATTAATCTCTTAAGAACTTGGCCCTCCCACTTCTTAATAAATTTTAACTTAATTTGTCTCTTCCTTCTAACACAAATATCTTCTCTCGAAAAAAAATTTGAGGATAAAAATCAACACATGGCCAAAATTCTCAACAATTTACCATAGGAGCAAACCAAACAATAAATTCAATAAATAATCTAGGGTTCAAGCTAACAATCATCAAAGCATCATTCAAGATTCACAAACATTATAGAAGATAGAAAAATTTAGGCTAATAACGAGTTTGAAATAAACTCAACAAATGAACTAAAAAATTCATGCTTAATCCAAGAAATAGAGGGGGGGAAGTAGGAAAAGATCAGAAAAAGATCAAAAGAATTCTTGATTAAAGCTTCCCAATCCTCCCAAGATGAATCGTTCAAGTCTTCTTGTTGCTTTCTTTAATTTCGTTCAGCCTTTTCTTCTTTTTTTTTTTTTCCATCGAGCCGCCATTTGAAGCTTCTTGTATGCTACTTTCCTTTTCTTCTTTTATACATACACACACACACACACACACACACACGAGGTTTATGGTGCCCATGTAATGGTGATTCAATCTATGTTAACATTAAATATAAATATAAACAGTGTAATATCATTTATGAAGGAAAAAAGTTTCGTAAAAATATTTGGTAACAAAAAAGTAAGAATCGAAATAAAAAGTCAATATAAAGTTTTGGATCAAGAGAACTAAGAAAAAAATTGTAAGTATCAAGAGATAAACTTTGGTGGTTAAAATTTTGTTTTCGAAAAGAGAAATAATATGAAAAAATTGATAAAATAAGAGAAAGAAAGGGATTTTGATGACAAAGAGAACAAATGTGAAGATTTTACGAATTAAAGAATTAATCATTAACTTAATAAATAAAAAAATAAATGAAAACATTAACTAAAAAAAATTTGCTTGAACCATATCCAAAAGTAGACAACTCATATATAGTGATTAAAATTTTGTTTTAAAAAATAATAATAAAAAAGCAACAACAAAAAGGTTAAACGAAGTCATTATGATGGATTAGAAAAAGAAAAGAAACAAACCATGGTTTCCAAGATTTTGCTTTAGAATACAATAAATAAGTAAAAACAAAAAAAGTAGAGGCCAAAAGAAAAAATCGAAAAACTCTAGTTATTAAGTTCTATGATTAAAATGTGTTATGAAATGTGTTATGAAGTGGCCAATGTGTTATGAAATTGATTTATGGTATTTAGTTATGGTTAATATAGTTAGTTTCATTTTATGTATAGATTGTTTTTTGAATTGCTTGTTTCAATATTTTTTCTATCGGAATTGGTTGACTTAAGCTTTAGTTGAAATTGATTCATTTAATTAGTCTTGAGTAATAATTAACATAAAAACATATTAAAAATTACCAACAAGAGTAATAATGCGTAAATAATAATAATGGCTATAATAATAATAGCATACATATAGTTTATTACAGGCAAAAGTCAACTTCTGGTCACACTAGTACATCAAGTAACACAAAACATCATATTATGTCTGCTCTAGTAACTTTATCTTGCCCATAAAGTTTGATCTCACAAGAGTACATGTTCATTACATAAACATATAAAAAGTGTCTACACAAGCTAGACCCATAAGCCTACTTTCCTACTTTGCTAAGCTATGACCTCCATCTTAACACAACGTCTTCACTTGTGCCTCAGCAAAATTTATCCATAGTAGCTGCACTGAGAATTTTTCAATATAAGCCACATTCTTTAGTCCTTATTAGACGAAGCTCGAGAGGATTAAGAGGAGACAGAGAGCAGAGATGGAGGCTCAGAGAGCTGCATTGGAGGCAAACCGGGCTCAGTTGGAGATTATTTGTCGTTCGCTAAACCTTCCGTGCCCGCTGGCTCAACCAGTGACACAGTATCCTGCTGACTCGGACTCGGAGGATGAGGAGATAGTCGGGACTCCGTGATGGGCGTCATGAACAGGTTAGCGCATTTCCAAAGTTCTTGTGTTATCAGACTGACATAATAATTTTTAGACCTAATTAAGACTCAGTTGAAGTTACTGAAATGTGTAATCCGTTGAATGTTGTATGCTTTCTTCCAGACATATATGTTATTGTTTTAATTATGTTGTCTTTGAGAATATTTTATTTTAATTTCGTTTGCATATCTGTGTAATGTTTATTGCTGAGTAAAGCTGTTTAGAACTTTTGAAATGATATGTTAATTTTGAATGTGTATTCAAACTAGGAAAAATACGAAACAACCAAAACCTGGAACGTTTAATGTACATTACCAACGTGCAAACGGGGAACTTACCAACTTGCGCGCGTTGGTAATTACCGCCTGTCATCTTGTTACCAACGCGAATGCAAGTTCATAATAACCAACAGCTTCATAACAACTCCCTTACCATGTAAGTTGGTAACAATCAACGCGGGTTTCTACCAACTGTCAGGCAGTTGGTAAGTTATCAACTGCCCACTACCTTACCAGTTGGTAACTTACTTACCAATTGTCAGCAGTTGGTAACCAGCAGTTGGTAAATAAAACAAACCGATGGAAACCAAGTCTGGTTCATGACCGTTGGTAATTACCAACGTTAATTTTACCAACTTCTACACGTTGGAATTTAGTTGGTAAAAAATTTTCCAACGTATCGAATACCAACTGCCATTTACCAACGTGCAGCAGTTGGTAAATTGCACTTACCAACTGCTGCGCGTTGGCACATGGCAGTTGGAAAAGTCTTATATTTTAGTAGTGTAGGAAGAGGAAAAATTAACTTAAAATATACATTAAATTTTTTTAAAAAAATACGGACAAATTATTTGAAGATATTTACTAGAAAATTTAAATTGAGTTTTCAAAAGTTGCCATAAAACTAAGTACATATATTGAGCTATATGAGAATCACATGATCTATGTCTTGTTTTCAATCCTAATATTTAGGAAAAAAAAGACTAAGACATATATGGTAATGATCATGGATAAAAGTTTTCTTTGGCAATTCATTGATATTTTTATCACTTAGATAACAATGATATATTGCTAAGCACTGCTTATTGTTTTTGATCATATATGTGATACTTCATCATTTTTAATATGGTAAGAACCTATAGAGTCCCATGCTTAGTGCCTGTTAAATTTGGAGTAATCAAACTAAATTTTTTGGATTAGGTTCTACGAGAATTTCAGAATATAATTGTAAGTCCAATCTCGAGTCCATAGTTATGTCTGAAAGGAAGCCTAACCTGGTTACAATTGATCACATATAGATATATAGTTTGTGTAAAAATTAAGTTTTTCACAGTTGGAAACTTAGCCGCACCAACATGTAGTTGAAACCTAAGAGGCTATAGCTAGCACTACGAGGCAAAGGAGTAACAACTCCTGCCTTCGATCATGAGACAAATGTTGCTGATCTGATAAGCTTGCATGGATACCTTCGACAATTTTGGCACGACAACTATCTAAGTCTTGTGATTTGATTAATAATTGAGTGAAAGATCTCAACTCAAAACGGTACAAAAATTTATAAATACCTGATTTACCTTGTTTCACAAGAATTCTGGAGTAATTTTGGTTAATTCTGTTTGTGTTGTATTAGCTCTTGAAATCCTTCAAAAAGCTACTAGGCTTACTAATAGGTAAGATACCGATAATGGCACGTTAGTAAGGCTACCCAGGTCATTGATGTTTAGTCTATATGTGGAATGAATGTTACTAAAGATAATGTTTGTGTCTTGAACGGACGTTTAAGCAACTTTGTCAACCACAAGGACACCTAGCTTATTTTCTTATCCCTAACCTTCAAGTTATACAATTAAAGTCTCTTATATTATGCAGCACGTCCTAATTTAGTCCATTTTGTTAATTTCTCCGTTAACTCTAATGGGAAATATGATGTGACATAAATTAACACAAAAATAAGACTTAAAATAGTAATTCTAGTCCTTTAATTTTTCCTATCAACAATTCTAAACTTTAAACTTCAAAATATACTGTTTATACTATATATCTAGATAAAGAAAGAAAGAGAACGGGAGGTGGGTTGTCTGCCATCGCAACCTACTTGAGCCAACCACAGCTAAGGCCAATGACCTTTAGTCTCAGATTTGGACACACAACGTCGAGTCCACCATCAATGAGTAGGACCAGGTAAGAAGATGAGAGCCTCCATGTTTCAGCAATTGCCTCAATTTTCACAGCATCTATGAAAGTAACAGTCTTTCCATACTCTTCATTTCAAATAACTCATTCTCTATATCTTTCTCAGAAATACCTGTACAAGTATATTAGGGTTTAAGAGATTATTTATGAAAGTTAGGAGAAAAAAATTACTTATATTATTATTTAAGAGATTACTTATGAAAGTTAGGAGAGAAAATTTGATTACTTCTTGAAACATGGAAAATATCAAGCTATAATTTAATAATATGAGCGTATAATGTACCTTGTGGCATTTGATCCCTAATTGGGGTCGTGGATATCTTAGCTCTTACTCGTTCCGCTAAGTGTTGCGTGTCCCAGTAAACTTATATCACTAACATCCCATTAATTTAGAAACAGCTAAAAAGGATGCTTAGCCTTTCGCTGAGGTGTACAGCCACTTAGAATTCCATCGCTTGTGTTTGCTTTATGGTGACGCAACAGATTTCGGAGGAAAAAATAAAAGCGTGTTTTGGAAAAATTAGATGAGTATTTACCCAACTTGTACACGATTTGATAGCCTACGCTTTAAGAAAACTATTTTTAAAACATTATTTAGCAAAAAAGAAAGTATCTTTTATGATTTTTTTTTCTTCTTAAGCTAGGGAAGGAAAAAATTTCATAAAAATTAATTTATTTTTCTGAAAAATATAAAATAAGTGATTATTACTTGAACATAACATTAGCTTTGATATCTAAATAAAAAAAAAAAAAGAAAAATTGATAAAAACGTGACTATTTTATTAGTTTTTTTTCTTGGTAAATTTTCAAAAAACCTCATGAGGTTTAATAAATACTTCACTTACTCCCTCCTGTTTGGGAATTATCCACTTTATCCCCTGAGGTTTAATAAATCATTCACTTACCTCTCTCCCATAATGGTGAGGACCAAAATGCTCTTTTCTTATCTCATTAAATAGACTGAATTGATCACAATGCTTCTAAAAGACAATAATACTTTGTTAAATTAATTAAAAACTTGTACAAAATTATATATGACAAAAAATAATTTTTTTGATTAGCAATAACAATAACAATAATAATAACAACAACAGCAACAACAACAATAATAATAAATAAACCAATTCAACAAAAAAATAAGAACATAGAAAAAATTTCTAAGATTTTAATAAAAAATGAGTTATGGAATATAAAAAGAGAGGTTTGTTAATGTTAGTGTCTGACTTTGTATCATCATGACAGACACATTACATCCATCTAATCTCATCCATCATTTTATACTTCATAACTCATTTTTTATTGAAATCTTAGAAATTTTTTATTTATTCTTATTCTTTATTAAATTGGTTTAGATTATTCTTATCATTACTACTGTTGCTACTAATACTACTACTACTACTGTTATTGCTGCTGCTGCTGCTGCTACTACTACTACTGTTGTGCTCTTAATGTACAATTTACTTCTTACTTAATGTAGCAACTATTTTGCTAGACACTTTTAGCTATTAAAAATATATTTAATTACTTATTTATCTCACATATTTCACATTCAATTACATACTGTAATTAGTTACTATATTTCAAATACTACAATCAAGACACAATTCTAAAAGAGTAATGTTAACTATACTAAGTTTGACCACCAAAGTTTTATTAATAATCCAAAAAAATGATTTTCATCACATATAATTTTTCACAAATTTTTAGTTAATTTAGTAAAGTGTTATTGCCTCATAAGGGCATTATAGTCAATTTAGCATATCTAAATAGACAAAGAAAGGGCATTTTGATCCTCAACATTATGGGGGGGTAAGTGAAGAATTTATTAAACCTTAGGGGTTAAAGTAGAGGATTCCCAAACAAGAGTGGTGTAAGTGAAATATTCACTAAATCTCAGGAAATTTTTTGAAAATTTCCACTTATTTTTTTTAAAAAATTTCCATTTATTTTTTTTAACCCTGGAGCGTTTCAGTCTATGCGGCATCATTTTGGGCCAGCTGCTTCTTTCTTCTTGAGCCAGCAGCTTTTTGGCCCAAAGAAGGAGAGTACCATAATTTGACCGCCAATCATATTATTACATTTGTTTGGAATTGTTTGGCTCTTTAATTACGCAGTTTTAGAATAACATATTTTTTTTTATTGTTTTGGCAGAAAAAATAAATGGTTTATTGTTTTATTTTTATAAATAAAAAAAACAATAATTTAATATATCCATTTACTGTAATCTAAGAAATATTGGACAAATTGAAATTATTAGTAGATACTTACTAGATCGATAAATTAGTAGTTGATGCCCAATGGTGCAAAAGAAGTAAGGAGAAAGTGTAGATTCCCAAACCCTTGTTTGTAATTATAACATTGAAAAAGGTTTAGAGGTAACTATAAATTACTGTAAATTAAAAATCCTCCTAAAACTGGCAATTGGACTCCATCTTTCAAAATTGTAGTTCCATTGCAAATTCGGTACAATTCATAACAAATCGGTCGTGGAGCTGCATCTGAGTTTGTTAATTCTTTGCTACTGGGGCGATGGAAAAGAAATCGTCTTCATCATCTCCCAGGGTATTAGATACCTCTTTTCACTGACCAATTCCTTACCAGGGATTAAAAGAGGTATTGTTTGACCTACGAACGTGCCAGCCTGATTCATGCTGAGGCACCTGTTTCACCTACTAGAAAACCAGAAACGAAACATGTGACTGATGAAATTTTCTGCATAAGAAACACAATGATCCTTTAATGCCTGACTCATGCTCTAATGATCAACCGGCGCTTCTCCTTGGTGTTGGCACCCAGCATGGATGGGCTCATATTTTGGGTGACCTGCTTTACTGCGGGAATTCCCTTCTAGCAGAAAATATACAGGCTCATATGTTATTCCTTCTGGGCATTTTGTTCTTTTATATGAATTTATAAATGCCAATATGATTTCTGGTTCTTAATTGATGAACTGGTAGATTATGTACATTTTGTAAGAAAGCAAGAGCGCTAGGGTTAGGATTGTCTTCAAGTTATGTCTACTAACTTGCATATTCATCTTTCTTCATGTTGGAGTTGTGAGCTTGCTATATAGTTTTTCTTATTTGAATGGAAATGAAGGAGGTTTCGGTGCATGCATGTGAAATTTTGGATATAGAAGAGTAACTATCACAATAGATGACTCTGTGGCTCCCTTTCTAGCTTTCCAGTTTTCTTCATAACGATCCCGGTTCTTAACGTTGTCCATGCTTTTTCAGTTAAGCTTATTTGCCGGCATTCCTGCATTTACACGGACGAGAGAAGATTCATGCATCAGATGGATCAACTGGTAGAAGTTCATGTGTCCCTCTAGCTAATATGTTCCTTCCCTCAGTGTTTAAGGACACAACAAGTATCAGCCTAAAGAACAGATCCCGTTCAAGAAAGTTCATGATATTTTCCTTTCCTGAATCTTGGTTTATCAGTGATCTAAAGAGATCAATTCCCCTGCTGCAGCCGGTGATATAATCTTTTGATTTTTCAAGTTGAACACTTGCAGAGAAAGTGTGGAGGTGTCTTTGATGTCAGGAACAAATTTGGATGTGGCAAAACCAAAAATCTACTTTTGATCACTTATACCTGGTCTGATTTGTCCCTCGATGGCATCTTTGGCTTAAAGTGCAAGAAAACTAGCATATCTAACTTCGATATCTCCGCTCTACTTTTTATTGCTCCATAATTTTGCCTTTTTTCTATGTTGTATGACTTTTCTCCATACGCCTTTACCTAAACTCTCTACATTTCTCTATATCACTACTGGTCATGACCCCCTTTGTCGATCTCATTGTACTCCCACTTCTATTGTTGAACATTCATAGTCACCTGTTAGTGTCATTTTGTAATTATTGTTAGACATGGTTGTTAAGATGGGACCATCATGATTAAGCCCTAATCACCTCATTTTAAAAGGAGTATTACAATGGTCAAAAAGGTAAACTCATCTTCTGTCTACATGTCGGTTTAACAAAGGATTGTCTGTGCATTTCCACTCTCCATGAGTTTTTTACTGCTGGCAAAGCCTAAATTCTGATTTTGTCCACTGCATGGTAGTTCATACTTCGCACTTTCATATGGTTCCAATATAGGTATCATGGAAAAGAACATTGAAGCTGAAAAGTCCATTCATCAACAGGGCAACACGTAAATTATGCATACTAATAGTTCAAGCTGAGATTACATGGAAAGGGACAGTTCACAATTCATATGCTACAGAGTCATACACACTGATGCAGATCCACAATACTCAAACTTAACTATTCTACTACTCTCTTGAACTGCTTCTTATTGCTGATAGGTTTTTGTAGGTCATGCTGGTGCCTTGCCTAGAACAGCTGGGAAATCGAGCAGCACGCACTTGTCCACGGCTTCCGAGAATTTACCGGAGAAATCGACATGGCTAGGGTGGCTCACAAAGGAAATGAAGTCTTCCTTCCTGTCGAATGTCATCAAGAAGGCATGAGTGAAGCCTTGTCTGAGCATTTCCTCACTTTCCAAGTCCTGGCCCCTGTTAGAGATTAAATAGAAGACAAATGGTAGTTAAATAGAACCTAAAGGCACAAAACTAATGCCTTTAAGTAAAGAAAGAGCTGCAACTAATAGCTCTATTTCTTTAGCCCAACACAAAAACTGTTTCTCTAGTGCATCTTTCATATGGTAGCTAGAGTCCTTCAAAGGACATTATCTTCTCCTATTGGGTCCTCTATTGATTAGTGTAATACTCCAGGATAGCTTCTTCCTGTTAAGTTCAACATCTGGGCAAATAACCATAATAATCAAAGGGGAAAACGGAAAAAGGAAAAATAACTAATACCATTCAAAGGACTTAACGGCATCAATCTCTGAAACCATCTTCTCCAGTCCCTTCATGAGCTCCTCCACCGCAACATCCTTCTTGAACTTAACAATTACAAGGTGCTTGAACCCTGCAGCCATTGTGTCTGAGCCCATGAGCAAACTAAAACTGAACCCTTTTGTATTGTGACTGGTGAGCCACAATTGCCAGGCCACCTAATTTATACACACAACATTATTAGGGTGTCAACCTCCACAGTCCCACCTGTCAAGTCCACTGTCAGAAACCCAATGACCCAATTCAGCAACCAAGTCCAGAAGATTAGCCCCCTCTTTTTCCAGACAAGATCTGCAAGCAATATACAAGCAAAGGTTTGCATGGGTGGGTGAGACCCACAAGTCAGCACTTTCTTTGCTCCAGGGCACAGTGGAATATTGTCTCTTGCCGTTGTCCAAACCTCCTGCTTTTGCACATGAATGAGATCCCTTTGAGCCATTCTCCTGCATTATTGCCGTCTCATGCCACCTTGGTTTCCTTGGCAGCTTTCTTACTTTGCTCAGTACCCTACTCGTGACAGGACACATTAGGTTTTGGGATGTTCAAGTTCATCATTGCCTATCAAAATTAGTGAAATCCAACACATTTGGACCAGTATAATTAATATGCTGAACCACATGTGGGTTCTGTATTCACGTTTTTGCTTTGCTCGTTGACTCAAGTTTGTGTTAGAAAATATAAGGGATGGTGGAGATGAAGAAAGACTTTGAGACATGAAATAGTTTCACTTTTTTAAAGGCAATTTTTTCACTATAAAGTACAAAGAATATGCATATAAGATACAATAAAGCTCTATGAAAAATCTTTCTCAAATTGTAAAATGACTCATTTATATAGAAAATAAAAAAAACACTACTCTTCCCTTAATGGACACAATTATTCATAAATATGTGTGGAATAGACACAATTATTCATGAAGAAATGTGTCATCTACAAAGAACATAATTGTTAGAAAAGTCACAACTCTTTGCATTGACACAATTGTTCATAAAGAAATGTATTCCTTGCAAAAGACACAATTGTTAAAAGAGTCATAACTCTTTGTATTTTAATTAAGTTATGAAATTAATTAAAATCAAATAACCAAGATATATTTTTCAATTATGTGGAACTTACAAACTACACATGAAACTTAAAAATGTTCCAACTATCCTCCACTAGTCTGTAAGTTGCATGTTTATTTTCACCGGATAACATTGTATTATGCATACAAGAAGGTATCTTTCAATTTAAACCTTCAATTACTGTACATATCTCAAAGTTCTAATGAAGTTATAGGTATTACAAAAATTTGAACCTAAACTCCTTGGATTAGAATCGGAGACATAACACAAATAATACTTGTCCAAATTTACACCCAATTCATTTTAACTTAAATCAATTGACTTTAAAATGAGTTATTTTTATTCTTATGTCTTTTTTACCCACAAATAATTTTAATTAAAAGCTAATATTATATAGTTGCAATAATCTATTAAAAATAAATTTTTTGTAATCTTACTAAATTTTTATGAATTTTTTCTAGTTTATGGCATTAAAAAAGGAAACTTCATAAAAAAATTAACAACATTGTGAAAATTTACTTTCAAATGGATTATTGCATCTACATAATATTGGCTTTCAAATAAAATTGGTTTCAAACAAAACAGATAAAGTAAAAATAAGTCAGTTGAATTAAGTTAAAATGAATTAGCTCTTAATCGAGATTTTTCTTCTACCTTATCACTATTAATACGGTTATATGCTAATCCTATGTTCTATAATATTTATAAGAAGTTCCTCAATCTTAATTGAAGCGACACCACTTCGATATTACATAAGTGAAGTTTTATCATTTAATTTGTCCCAGCTACTTATAGACACAAATTGTGATAACTCTATTAAGAGTACAAACTTATCCTACTAATTGCAGCAACTATTTGCACTAGCTTCAAAATTATGAGACTTATCTAGTACAAATAAGCACATAATTGTAACTTGTTTTTACCCGTTGAATTTTTGAATTAGTGTTTGACTAATTTAAAATTAGATTCCCATTACAATTATTTTTATTGAGGATTTATGTCTTATTTCTCTCGTTATAAAGATAAACCAAACAACTACCAGATCATGTCCACATTCCACATAAACAACAATGATTACCCTGTCTATATTAATCATGGACATAATCATGTTGTATATAATATGTCTAGACTTTTCATTACAAATTTCACTATATTTTTTTGAGATTGTATTCTTAGTAATATAGTGCAAGGAATTGACGGCAACAGTTGTGGTCACAACTCGGTTTCAAATAATAATATTTAAGCCATTCTAATTCTTTGCTTCAATAGCCAAAGGATAAACTTTGACACTAATTAAAACTTACTTATTAGGTGTCAAAGTCCTAGCACCCTCACATAACAAATATCCACCCATTAATATTTTCCATTCTAATTCTTTGTTTCAATAGCCAAAGGATAAACTTTGACACCAATTAAAACTTACTTATTAGGTGTCAAAGTTCTAGCACCCTCACATAACAAATATCCACCCATTAATATTTGCCATTCAATTTCTAATAGAACGTCCTTTTAGTACAGGATGATAGTTTGAATGGTACAAGTTCAAATATTTTGTTCTTAACAAATATTCCAAAACTCTTGAAAATTGCTTTATAGCACTTTATGCTATGTTTGCTTGTATATTGCAAACAACATATGCTATTTATAATCTCGTACAATTTATAGCACCATACATCAAACTATCAATAACATTTTCTACCCATGCTTTTTACGTAACAATTTTTTCAATATTATTTAGCAATTTCATGAGCCCTATATATTTTATGGCTCAATCCAATCAAATTGTAGGAAAATTGGTTCACCTATCCATGGGGTAATTTTTCTTCATGTGAAATTATATAAAGCCCACAAACCAATAATGGTCATAGAGAAATCACTATCAAGGACTCATATGTGACTATTGTTCTCAAAGTTCATCATATTTGAACTTATCTAAAATGAATCTCTTTTAATTTCATGCTCAATAAACAATAAAACAATGATTAATCATCATGTAGAGTCTAACATGTATTAATTGGATTAACTCGCTAGTATCAAAATCATAGAATAATTATAGGGATGCCTAATTTGTAGAGATTTTATAAACACAAAGCCGTCCAAGTTCCCTACATGTGAATTTGGACTTCAAATCAAGAAACTATAATTTATGACTTAAATCTTCACTTCCATCTCTATCGTATAATTGTTTTTAGATTGTTAGAAAAGTAAGGGATGATAGAGATGAATAAAGACTTTGAGGTATAAAATAATTTTACTTTCCTAAAGACAAATATTCCTCCACTATAAAATACCAGAAATATGTCTTTAGGATACAACAAAACTCTATGACAAATCCATCTCAAATTGTGAAATGACTCATTTATATAGAAAATGAGGAAACACAACTCTTTCCTTAATGGACACAACTATTCATAAATATATGTCTCTTGAAATAAACACAATTATTCATAAAAAAGTGTGTCTCTTATAAATAATGCAATTGTTAGAAAAGTCACAACTCCTTGAATTGACACAATTATTTATGAAGAAATGTGTTCCTTACAAATGACACAATTGTTAGAAGAGTTATAACTCTTTAAATCTTATTTAATTTATAAAATTAAATAAAATTAAATAACCAAAATACCTTTTTTATTTATGTGAAACTTACAAACTATACATGGAACTAAAAGATATTCCAACAGTGTATGTACTATTCAGATGGAGAATGAAAATTAAATTTAAGAAACTGGGATAAACACAGTGGTCTCTAGAAAAGTACTGTGGGTGGGGCTGATACTTTTATCTTGTCCATGCTTTTCTCATGTGACCGAAGGTTATATCATTTGGACTTCATTTCAAAGTGACATAACATCACCTGCCCTTGCGGTTCTTGATTTGTTTGATTTGAATCTTAGACCTCGTAAATAACATCATTAGGCATAATAAGTAGAAAAATCTTGAGTGATTTAATTCACTTTAACTTTTACTACAAGTGAGAATACTAAATGCCGACAAGACTTCATCGTTGAATGAACGCTTGACATGCTAATTATCTGATGGGCCGACATACAAATCAAGCAAAACAAAAGTGATCAAAGCCACGAAAAGAAACTCCATAACCCTTTCCAATCAAATCCAACATTAAGTATCTAAGTGGGGATGCCAGCTAAGATAATCATCAACAATCACAAGCTTAATCCACAGTTACTTTTTTTTTTCTTCTCATCACCGTCGGTACTTGTTTCTTCTTGTGTTGGTCTTCCTTGTCCCAAACCTCACATTATCGGTGCCCCTTTGTTACCATCAACATTGATAAATGTGATCTTTGCTCGTTTCGCAAGTACATATGTCGGATTATATCGATGAATTGTGCTAGATGTATAAATATTTGTTACGCTGGAAGAATAGGATAATGGCCTGAAGTTAAATAACACTAATAGATTCATGCAAAAACAAATAGCAAACGTGTCTGCGGCATGTCTTCCCTAATGCAATCCTTATAAAAGGAATAATGTAATAAAATTTTAGAGTCATTGTCATCATATGTTATGTCTGTTTCCAGTGAAAAATCTCATGAAAAATCATATGCTATGTCTGATTCCTATAATCGTATTTGATCGCAAAATGAGAATATAAAATCAACATATACGTCAAACAATAAGATAAGGGAAAGTTACAATTACCCTTGAGGTTTACTTTAACCTACAGTTTTTTTCTTTATTTTTGAAAACTTACACTTTATCCCTTAGTTCTTTTACACTGTCTGATAATAACTTTTGAAACTATAATTTAAATCGTATGATAATCATCTTTTAGTAATTTCAGTCCCACTAACATATTTCTTATAGTTACTAGACATTTTAAATTATTAATTTTTTCTTTCTGTAAATATATTTTTTTCCCGGTAAATGCATATCAGTATTTTTTAAAGATCAGTTACCTAGAAAAAAATATTAAAAATCATAAAATTACTATAATATGGTTATCATATAATTTAATTTAGGATTTTAGAAGTTGTTGTCGAACACTATAAAGAAAGTAGGGATAAAATGTATGTTTTTAAAAATAGAGGGTATAAAATGTAGGTTAGATCAAACCAAAAAAAGAAATTTTGTAATTTACCCATAAAATAAGGGAAAATTTTGTAATTTACCCATAAAATAAGGGGTTCCTTCTACATCGGATTCGTCGTGTATTGAAGGTTGGATGAGTAGTGAAGCAGATAGGCTGCCGACAAGATGGGCAGCCCCTCGTGCAAGGAATGATTTTGAGTGCACGTCTGGTTATATTAGTGTTGGAAAACGTACACGTGCCCCTTTCAACTTAGTACAATCTACACTTAGCCAGCTTTTCTAGTTTATATATATATATATGTACTAGTTATTGATACTCTTTCTTCAAATGTAAATAAAGTTTATATAATTAATAAAAATTTATTCACATTTTAAATATTGAAAGTAAACTAAAATTTTTTATTAATAAAATAAATAATATTTAATAACATATTTCAAAATTAAATTTTTTTAATAAATTTATCAAAAAAATACAATAAGTATAAATAGAAAAAAGACAAAGAAAATAAGACACAAACCATAGATATAAAAAGCACAATTTAATGTTAAATATAGCATTAGTTTTTATTTGAAAAAAAATTCCTAGCATAAAAAATATGGTAAATTTTGTACATAGTCCTAACCTTTAATTTATTATTTCTTTTCATTTCTAACTTATTAGTATTATCTTTTGGTTCTAAAATTTTTAAAATATTTCATGTTAATTCCTAATTTGATGAAATCTATTAACTTATAGTAATTGTGTCTACAAATATCAATTTTTTAAAATTATTTTAAACTGTATGATAATTTCTCTCTTAGAAATTTTGACTTGCGAAATAATTTTTTTACAATTAAATAAACTCTTGCATTATCAAATTTTGGTTGGGCACAATGTGTACTAGGAAATTTTAAGTTTTATAAAATATTTAGTAGTACAAACTTTAGCATGACTTTCATCATATATTTAAATATTCTATTTGAATAAAATATTTAACTATAAAATTTTTTGAAATACGGAGTTGAAATTTTAAGTTGCCTGTAAATCAAAATACTAAGTTATTTTTAGTCCAATAACTATAATTATAATTATCTTGTTCAAAATAAATAGTAGCAATAATTATTTTACTTTTTTAAGTTTAGATATATTTCTTATTGGTTTCATTTTTTTTATTTTTTGCATACTTTTTTTATCAAAATATTTCGGCATAATTATTATCATTTGTGGTATCCATTATAATAGATTACTCATTATATTTGATTTCTATTTAACAACAACAACAATGATGGCGGTGGATTGGCCATCGTTTGTGTACTCGCCGTCGATCCGCGACGGGGGCGACAAGGACCTCCTGTGGAATGTCGTGGCGTGGCCGTCCGATGGTGGATAGCGGTGGCCCGGGAGGGTTTCCGGTACTGGCGAAAGCCTGAGAAGCAGGTGCCTCCAAATAGTCCGGCCTGAAACATGCTGAAAACTGGGGTTAAGAGGTCCCCGGAGTGATTCTCCGGGGAGGAGCCTCCGACGCCTAAGTCAGTGTCTCTAAATGACGAAGAGTAAGCATAAAATAGACTTGCCGGGAGCATTTCTCTGGTGTGCACAGAAGGGAAAGAATCTCGCTGGAGGCGTTTTTCTGGTGTGTCCAGAGGAAACGAAAAAGAAAGGGGGAGGAAGCTAAAACCTGGAGCCTAGAAGGCCCCTATCCAGCTCTCCCCGCCTTTACCGAGAGCCTCCCCTATTATAAATAGGAGAAAATGAGCTCCTCGGATTGTGACACGTGTATGGACGGATGGCGTCCGTACCTCTGAGCAGAAGAGTGACCAGCAGCTTGCAGGCTTTCTCGGGCAGTGGTTTGTCGAGAAGCGTGTCTCTACGTGTCAGAGCGCAGACTGCAGTGACTTGTCAGAGTGCTTGAGGTCGACGTCTAGTGCGTACGGGCGAATATGTCAAAGACTCCTTCGTGGCAACCATCGCTTCTTCGAGGTCCCTTCGGCCGACGTTGCCTTTTAGGGGGACAAGCAAGGATCTCTCCCCGGGATGATACTGTTTCTTCGATGTGTTCTTATTCCTCCGAAGTCGGTTCATTCGTCCTTTACTGGAGAGGCGATATGGCAGTTTTTCGAGGTTGGTACGATGGGGCTTCCGAGGTCGTATACCTCAGGTGTTTGGCTACCTCTTTCTCCGAAGTTAGTGGACCAGGACGATAGCACTTCGGCTATCAAACAACAACAACAACAACAATAAAAATACAATGTAGAATATGCTATAAGTAATACTGATTGCAAAAGGTGATACAATTTTTTTTTATTTATGACGTTAGAATGCTTATAAAAATTTCCTTGTCGTACAATTAATATCTTGCCAAAGATGTCATAATTTTTCTTCTCAGTGTAAAATTTAAAATTAATTATATGCAATCTATTAAGAAAAGGTATTAATTTAATGGACTTAATGATATTATATTTTTTGAAATTTTATTAAAGTAGTAAATTTTATCTTAATTTTTGTATTTATGATTCAAAAAGCTAATGATTAAGCTAAAGATCTTATATTAGTTAGCTCAAATAATTAAATAGATTTAGCATTAATATATTAGCATAATTTTGACTTTTTAAAAGGCATATGCTAAAGTTTTAATAATTTTTTTGAAGTTCTGTGAAAATAGAAAAATTAAAAGACATATGCTAAGTCTGTAGGTGGGGCATTCAATAAGAAACTTAAGTAAAAATAAATTTCTTTTAATAAGTATGACACTAACATGGACCATGATATCAAAGTATATATTTGGTAAGTAAACATTGAGTTTTTTTCCAAGACATGCAATTATAAGTAACTATGCACTACTAGAAAAGCTTTATTACTTGACTCTTTACTTTTAATAAAAAATATACTCATCCCTTGGGTTTCAAATCTACACTTACTCTCTATTTTATAGCCAAGTCAATGTGACAGTTCCAAATATCGAGTCAAGTTTTGTACAGCTTTTTTTAATCTTTTTGGATAATTAATGCTTAACTATTGATTTAGAAATTATACTCACATTACTAATATTTGAAAACCTAGTCTTATCCATTGCCCTTATAATCTAATTAGTCAACTATAGGAAAATAGACTCCTTAAAATAAAATAAATTCCTTATACCTAAAATGAAAAGTAATAACTTTTTATTATGTATAGATATAAATATAGATATCTATAGATACTAAGTTGTGCTTCTACGTTCCAGCAAATATATTTAAAGTTAAAAAATTAAATAAATTGATAAACAATATTTTTTACACATATTTAGTAGACATACAAATAAAAAATATGTTTGTTACAAAATTTTAAATTTAGTGGCACTTTTTAGTTTTTTGCCATAAAAATACTTATAGAAACATAAAAAAAATCACAATTTTTTTTATTTTCCTTTTCAAATATGAATCTTATTTTCCTCTATAAATAATTTGTAAATGGTACAAATTTGTTTAAAATTTAAATATTATAAATACATTAATATTTTGATTAATCAAATGAAGAAAAATATTAGCTTAGTAAACTAAAAATAACAATACCAATTTTTCAAAAAAATAAGAAATTCTCAAAATGTGTTTCATTTTTAAATAATTTTGCATATCAATTTCAAGTATGAAAGTATATGAATTCAATATTACAACAACAAAAAGAATGATAAAGTCACAATAAAATCATATTTTGGATTAAAGAAAATAAAATTTTGATCTAATATATATAGTACATGTTGGAATTTTGTTTTTCTACTAAAACATATTATATGTCCTCCTAAGAATCCTCCATTTTATTCCTTTGTCATATCATCTCCTATATGGTCTAAAGTTGTAGTTAAGACCTAAAATTTTTAATTTAATTATAACTTTTGGGCATATAAACCTCTAAACTTCTCTCATTATTATACTTAATATCAGATAAAATAAAAAGTTGCAATCATAACATAAAATTATTAATTTAATCTCTTAACAACTTCAAAACTGCTTCTAGGTTATAAGCCTGTATTGTGAAATATAATATTCAAACAAAAAGTACTCTAATTTTTTAAATAACTTGTAAGATTTGATTAACTTTAAAAAAATTTTAGTATTACTTAGTATAGAAAAAAGAGTTAGTTGCTAAGAATAAAAATAATTTATGTTACAGCATGAAAATGGATGATCATGTGGAAAAAATCATTATTTTAAATTTTCCAATATTTTAAAACCTTGAAAAATATGAAAACAAGATGCTGCTAAAAGTCCCTTTATTATAATATAAGCAACAAATTCTAAAAGCAAAGAAATTTTTTTCCTAAAATTTTCCCAATGACCTTTGCTACAATTATAATTTTTTATTTTTTTATAATATGTATGTGTTTGAGTCATACTTGAATTATATTAATAATTTAAAATGGACTAGATACATAAGATTTCATATAGTATATATTCATCCAAATTGGAAAAAAAACTTAATTGACAAAAATTTTATACTTAAAGACATTTTTTTTATGGTAGAACTATAACACCTTCATATCCCACATGAATGAATTATGGGAAGTCTTATGTGGATATATAGGCTTCAATTCTAGGACATAAGTGCCTAATGCTTATTTTTTTTCATAAAGAATAGCCCATGTTGTGAATGAACCTCTTACTTACCCTAATATAGGGTGTTTCTAGGATCTTAGGATAATAAGGATTTAGTAATTCTGCTCTTAGTTACAAATAGCTAAGCTAATACTTGCGTTGTTTAAAACTTTATACTAGTTGATTTTCTTATGACATGAATTCATGCATGCTTAACTTCAGCATTTGGAGAGAACTAATAAAAGTAATAAATAAATCTTTTCAAAATAGTTTCCATGGTATTTATAAAACACTTGAAATACATACTGAAGTCATATAAATATGTTTATTTAAACTGCTAACATTAACTTATGTACACATGGCACTTAACTTATGCACATCCATAAGCAACTATAGTGTATATACAAATATATACACTAAGAAAGTTTATACACACTAGTCAAACTAGAGGCATTTGCTTGATACCAAAGTACCCAACATGTACAAAGTTTGAGACTATAAAAAAAAACTCCCACCTCCAGAAGTGAGAGGTCCAACTTTTTCTTGTATACTTTGCCTGTATCTGTTAAGGATGCACCAAAATCTTGCTTAACAACTCTTTGGTGGCTGTTAGGCTTTACACTGTTAGTATCTGCACAATATGATACTTAAGAGAATGAGAATTATAAATTCTCAGTAAGGAATCAAATACCTGTAAAATAAACTTTAGGACCTAGTATATATAACAGATATACACATCTTAACATGAGCTCAAAACATTATGAGGTCTTGACTAATGGGTACTAGTATGGGTTCTATGGCGGGAACCCATCCTCAACTTAGTCATTTTTACGAGGGCTTAACTCTTGCCTTAGCAAGCTTGGTTTGCCATTACTTACCTTTACTCATATTGTATAGGAGTTCTTGAACTTGGTGGCTCATTCTTACCAGGCTTGGTAGCTTAGCTAGGATACTCTTGAGCATAAAAGCCCATCTTGAATACTTAGTACCCTATATAATTACTTAAGGGCTATTTAATTACTTAGTCTTTAAGCCACTTCTTGTCCACCTCTTACTCCATTAATTAATACATTGTAGAAAAATTCATAATGCATCAATTTTAATTTGAACTTAAGATCTCTTACCTTGAATAATTAATGTAAGCAAACAACAACTTTAGTATCCTTATAGTCTCGGTTTTTGTATCCTTCTTTGTACCTTTATAGTAGCTTGAGTATTTCTCTTTTAATGGATCATTTAACTATATAAATAAATAATAATTAGGACAATACCACAACCATACTTATGGATTAAGTGGTTAGGAATAACCCTCTCAATGGATTCCAATTAATTGGCCCTTTACTTAACAATACATAAACAAATGTTTCTTGGTCTTCTTTGATTTCTTGTTGCTAGCTTAACAATTCTAACAACTAATTAAACATTATTTTATTTTTAGTAATTTCCTCCTAGCTGAGGCAACCAAAGGAAATAAAATATTTTCTACATCTTCCTAATTTCAACCGTAGCCTTAGGTTCCTTTAAATTTCTTGCTTAATTCAAGTTTCCAAGCTTAATTCTCTCAAGAAACATGCTTGGAACCAATTTAATCAATAAAACCAGCCCTTCCACCAATGAAATAAACCAGGAAATTAAGGGAAAAATAATTATTTGCTTGCTTACAAAAAATAAGCTTAAAACTTAGCTCTTTATGAAAGAAATCCAACTTTTCTCCCAATTTTCCTTTGAATTTGTGATTAACTTGATGGATTGGAGGTTGGATGGTGCGGTTATGGAGGTTCAAATGAGAGGGAAGGAAGCTTTTGGGTAATGGCAGGAGATGGATGAAGAAGACAAAAACTAAATAAAAGAATTAAGTCAACTTTGGTATGCTACGTATTTGTCACGTAGCTGGTAGGGGTGAAAGTTCAGGTTACATGGTTGGGTTCGGGTTGAAACCTAACCTTTTTAAACTATCACTAACCCGATTAATGTTAACCCTAACCCGAACCTATTTTCTTGATAACCCAAAATGACCCTAACCAGATTAGGGTCAGGTTAGGATCAGGTTGACCCGAAATTTTGATTGTTGTTTCCATAATTCCATAAGTTCCGTCACACATTCAAATGTACCCATGATTTCTATTGCATTTCAATTAGTATTGCAATTGCTCAATTTCAATTAATTAAAACCTAATTAAAACTGAAGGCTGTCACAAAATGAAAAAAATAAATTACATATTACTGAAAAGTAGATAAACTTTTAAATTCAAGAATCAAATTCATGCTGAAACTTGAAAAGAAAAACCTACACTTGAAAATGAGTCCGTCTTCTCTGCGCTTGCCAAAACGTTTAAACGTTCAGGACTAGTTGACTGGTCAGCGGGATGGAGGCTGTACGTGGCATCATAGGACAGCAGAAGTTCAGACGTTCAACTTTGTCAATCGTCACAGGGGAGGACGGACAACGAGGAAACTCAGGGGAGGGAAGGAGGAGGAAGACAATCCTGCCGGCGTGACGTTGCCATTCTCATTCACTATTCATGACAAGATCAGGAACTCAAAGTTAGGCTGGCATTTGCCGCAGCGATGAAGGCATCGACTGATTAACTCGACTCGAAATGGAGTAAAGAGTGACTTGACTGAGGGAGGGACGGGGGTTTACTCAGCTGCCGCCTGCTAGATTGAATAGGATTAAGGATTGCCAGATTGGATTGGGTTGTTGTTGACTTGTTGGGACTCTTAGGACTTGGGCTAGCGTTTTGGGCTTCAAAAATAGAATTAGGCCAGCAGGTTGGGTTTTAATTTTAGCCTATTTTTTAGTGCTGGCCTGGTGGGTTAAACTTAAATCTTAAATAAGTAATGGTCCTAATGGCCTAATAAGCCTAACTTAAGAATAAAAATAGGGTCGAGTAAAATTTTTACGGATCAACCCGACCCAAATTAATTTCTTTAGTTCTGAAAATGGGTCGGATCAAGTCAATCTAAATTCATGTTTTTCATTCCTCTAACCCAACCTGAACCCTATAATTAGGGTCGGGTTTAAGTTCAGGTTCAGGTTTATCATTTACACCTTTAGCAGTTGGTCCTTTCTTTGTACTCAGTAGTACGTTGGGGACTTATTTGTAACTAAAAGGGAACCTTAGGACCAAAATTGGAATGTCTGAATCCTCCTTCACCTTAATAACATGCCCAGTTCTCATCTTTGACAAACGTGCAATTTAGTCCTAATATTTCTGAGAGTTACACATAAACCATTTATAGATAATTTAGTCAATTCACAATTTCACAAGGGTAGAGCGAGAATCATGAAAAACCGTGATACCTTAAATTCAATATTTTTTCATCCTATACCTAATCATGAAATAAAAGTGGTCACTATATGAAATAACTTAAATGCCCCTTTTGGTCAGGTTTGCTTAAATAACCAATTTTTGTCCTATTTTTAAGCTACTATATTTCATTAAACCGAGAATTTGCTTGCATTAAATATTCTAAACATATTAAATTGCTAAAATAACCAAAGTTACCTTAGTAATTACGATCCAAATTTTTGGAGAGCTGTTACACATGTGGTGTGGGCAAGTGTTGTTCCGTTAACTAATTCTGGATTTGAGTTAATACAGATAGTATCAGAACCAGATTTGGTTCAAAGTATGTGGTTGAGTCTGTCGGTATGAGATAGGGGAACTTTCTTATACTGAGAGTTCATTCCTAAGTATCTAGTGCTTAGTATTTTCCAAAGGATAGCCCATGTGGAATAGCAAGTGTTCCATTATCCGGTTTTGGACTTGGGTAGTTACGAATGATGTCAGAACAAACCCGGAACGCTGATGATGTGGCAGATTAAGTGTGCACATGTATTGTTTACCATGGCTGATCCTGAATTAGACAAATTATTTAGCTCAGGGTGAAGCAATCTGATTAAAGGGGTTACTGGTCTAAGGGACAATGTAACCCGAGATATACTAATGAGGGTGTTAGGCACGTAAGGGGAGGGGGAGTTTGTAACACTCTCATATCTCACATGGGTGACTTATGGGAAGTCTTATACGGATATATAGGCTCCAGTTTCAGAACATAAACACCTAGTACTTATTTTTTTCACAAAAGATAATCCATGTGGTATAGGCGGGTGTTCCGTTGAACGATTTTGAACTTGAGTCGTTACAAAAACAAACTTAAGACATACTTGTTAAGTTGAAATTTTAAGTTTTATAAAATATTTATTTTACTTGAGATAATTATTTGATAGTAATATAGAACCAATGGTGGCATTTTTTATTAAAAAGAAAAAAAAAATTTAATGGAAATTGAGGTGTCTTAGCCATTAAAGGTAAGATTAATGCAAAAAATTACATATAATAATTAAGTTTGTAATATGGAATCAACTGTGGGCATGTTGTAGAAAAAAAATTAAATTTAGTGGCAACTTAAGGGTTCTTTTTAGTATTCTAGTACTAATATAACTCTAATTAAATAGATAATAATAAAATTAGGTTTCATTAAAAAAACAAAATAACTTATAATCTAAGTGCAAAAAGGTCATTTTCCCCAAATGACCTTTACTACAATGATAGTTTTTTATTCTTTTATAATATATAGGTGCTTAAGTCATACTTGAATTATATTAATGCTATAAGATGTACCGGATACTTAAGCTTTCATATAGTGTATATTCATCTAAGTTTGAAAAAAACTTAATTGACAAAAAATTTATATTCAAAGACATTTTTTATAGTAGAACAAACCTAAGACATATTAACTTGAAATTTTAAGTTTTTTTTAAAATATTTATTGTACTTGAGATAATTATTTGATAGGAATATATAACCAAAGGTTGCATTTTTTATTAAAAAAGAAAAACTTTAATGGCTATCTACAAGTTTTAGCCATTAAAGATAATATTAATGCAAAAATAAATGCATATACTACGTAATTCTGAAATATAGAATCAAGTGTGGGCAAGTTTGTAGCAAAAAATGAAATTTAGTGACAACTTAAGGGCTCCTTTTAGCATTTTAATGCTAATATAACTTTAGTTAAATAGACAATGACAAAATTGAGTTTCATAAAAGAACCAAATAACTCATAATGTAAGAGTAAAATAGTTATTCAACATTTGTGCATATTTGTACTTTTTATATCTTATATTATAAAAAGTATGAAAGTGTACAATTGTTGAATGAATTTTTTGTCCTTAAAGTTTAATATATTGTAATATTTTAAATAAACCTATTATTGCAGTTTAACTATTTTAGGGCAATAGCTAAATTATTCAAAACACCTTTACCTTTTAATCCTTTTTTATTTGATACCTTATATTTTTAATTTATTGCACTTTCCTATGCGAGATCATTAGAAAAGTTTATCCATACCATCCAATGGCCTAACATATTTGTCTATTGGAAAATCATCTTTTTTATATATTAGATACTAGCCTATTTTAAGGTTTGAAATTTTTCATTAAATTATTAAATTATATTTTTATCCATCATTGAGGTGTTAAAGTTTAATTTTGCAGCAAACTTATCTTTTACTTAATATTATTATTAAATATGGCCTTAAGTACAAGATTTTATCATTTTCATTACTGTGACAACTTTTCTATTAAATGATTCGCTTTGACCTGGTAAATGTGTTTTATTTAAGTGTTTTCGCTCAAATAACTCAAGTTAGTATCTTATTAAGCAAGAAAGATAAGCTAATTAAAAGTAAAAATGAGTTCTTAAGTGTGATTTCACACCTAAGAGTCAAAAGGATAAAATGGTAATTTTGACCTAAGCAAATGGCATGACTGTAATTTTGATAAAATTGGGGTCATGTAAGGAATTTTGACTAATTAAGTTAAGACCATAAGTTAATCTAGCTATTAGAATTGTTATTTAAAGAAAAAGTGCAAAAATTTATTATGAGTGTTCAAATGAGCCAGTTATGTCTTAAATGGTTGAAGTGACCAAGAAGCTAAGTGTAAGAGGCATGAAAACATTCTTTAGGACCAAGGAGAGATGGTTTTGGGTGTGTGTTTAGTGGCCATTTTGAAACAAAAGAGAACTTGAAGGCCAAAAGGTAAGAAATCAAACAAAATGCCTAAATGGAGTTGGTAAGATATTTCTTACAAGTGGTAGTTACTATTGTCATTCTTTTCTTTCCTAATTTCATGGCTCTCCATCTCCAGCAACTTGTCTGCTATAAACCTTCCCAATCTTACAAATTTCTAGCAAATTTGAAGGTCCCAAAGTAAAATAAAAAAGCCTCCAACTCATTCTTGGTGCATTTGTTTCCATTTAGCTCTTTGTTGCTTGTTTTGGGAATAAATCCTAAGGTAAGCTTCTTGGTATATTTGAGCTGGTTCTAATTGGATTGAGTAGTTAAAAATGGTCCTTGATTTGAAGTTTTTGATGTCATATCACGTTGGTTTTAGGTTTGGAACTCAAGAGAGCTAAGTTAAGTTCAAGTATACTTGTGGTGCTTGTTGTTTGTTCTTGCTTTGTTGCTGAATTTGAGGTAAGGGTTCAAGTTAATTTAACTCAAATAATGCATAGAAATGTAGTATTACATATGGAAATAAAGTAGAAATAATACCTATGTGAATTGACTTTGGGCATTGAAATATTGAGCAAGTTTCGTGCAAGATAGCATGTGGTCGTGCAATGTTAAAAAGGCATTGGTGACATGTTGCTAATAATTTCTTAGAAAACCCCAGAATTGATGTCATTGGCGACGCGTCACTAATGGCATCACCAAGGCCCAAGCCCCTCAAGCTTAGGGCAGCTTAAAAATGTCTTAATTTCTCGATTAACATCCCTAGACTATTTTCTAAGATGTTCCATAGCTGCGGTTGGGTCTAAAACTCATTTCTAAATTAAGAATTATGCATTATTTAAGTGGTAGTAACATTGTGTGAATAAGGTAGGCTAAGTAAAGTGGCCAAGAAGGTAAATGTGCTCAAATTACTAAGGGAGCATTGAAGGGATTAACGTGAGTTTTGGAGTTTTCGTTGGCCCAAGTGAAAGGCCTTAAACCTTTAGCGAAATGAAAAGAAAACCTAAGAGGATCCTAACCAAACCTTGTGGTTTAATAAGTAAGCCATTAAGGTGCTCTAAGCAAAGCTCCAAGAGCATGGCAAGTTAGACTACATATGATGGTTACCTTACACAATAAATTAAGGGAAAGAAGGTTAAGATTTGAGAGGACGTGATGATCTACTTTGGGACCTGTAAGTGGGACTTAAGGGAGGTAAAATATATGGGATACAAGGGTCAGTGTCTCAAGTACCTCTGACGTTCAAGTTCATGGCAAAAATAAGGCACCTAAGGTATAAGAAGTCCCAAGGAATGTGTATGTTGCTTATCATACATTCATGCATTGTATAGCTATTATCTTATTGGTTTGTATTAATTGTTGGTTGATTGTTTGTCTGTTTGTATGTCATATTTTCATGCTTGATTACTTTGTTTTTTTGCAAGTACCCCAAAGGACCCTTACCGAATACATCAATGTACTCACTTCCTTAAGTTTGTTGTGCAGGTTCTAACATCTGGCCTAACAACTAAGTGGATAATTGTGGGTTAAGTTTCCCCATTTGTAGGTACTTATTTACTAGAATCCTTAAGATTCTAAGGCTGCTTGAGATATAAGGTTTGAACTAACTAAGTGTTATGCTTTTGTAGTTTAG
Source organism: Aquilaria sinensis (assembly GCA_005392925.1). Classification (NCBI taxonomy): domain Eukaryota; kingdom Viridiplantae; phylum Streptophyta; class Magnoliopsida; order Malvales; family Thymelaeaceae; genus Aquilaria; species Aquilaria sinensis. The sequence continues at coordinate 52,024 of SMDT01003046.1, read as the reverse complement.
AGGCTAAGTGGTACACAAGGATAAGAAAGGGCTCAAGTAATGGATCTTGGTTAAGAATTTTACTTTGTATATATATAGTACCTTGTATACTAAGATATTGTCTCTATTAGGATGCATTATTGTGTTAAACTATTAAGTTACTTTTGGGTGCATGCTAATGTTGTTGAGTGTACACAAACTATTATTTGGAATTGAAGTAATTAGTATTTTGTTGTCTTGGCATGTTTTAAGTACCTTGTAAATGAAATGTTTGAGTGATGTTTTCTTAAATGGTTTACTTCTTTGTTTTGCATTCCCAGGACAAATGCATGCATATCTTCTTACAGGGCAAGTTAAGAAACTAGTGCACGTAAATCGTCTTAATTTATTTATAACTAATGATTAGCCAATAATAATTAAGTAGGATCACAGCCCCAAAGAGCCTATAAGTTAAGCAATTTAGGGCACTAAGACCCTACTCTATGACAATTACCTTTTTAATTTTAATGAAATATTTTTATTAACATTTGAAAGTACATTCATGGAACAATGTTTTATTTTCGTATTCAATTAGTGGATGCATTTAAGATGAAATCAAAAATAAAATTAGATATAAGGTGCCCATATGAAAATTGCCACAAATATAATCTTAAAATTGTTTGCTTTTTAACTTAGATAAAATATACTATTAAAATATACAATCAAATTACTATAAAAATTAATGTCTTTCAATATTTGTAATTTGTTTGAGCTAAATTTCATCCTAAGCTTTTATTTATTATATTTTTATTCTAAAACAACTAAAAGCATTTTAATTATCTCAATAGATTCAATTTGTTAACCTAACCAAAAGCTGTTACAAAAGAAGTACATACATTGTACATAATAACTACTTCATATATGGAAAAAATTGATAATGCAAGAGTTTATCTAATTGTAAAAAATTTATTTTCTAATTTCAAATTTCCCAGAGAGATATCATCACAATTTAAAATGATTTCAAAAAATTGATGTTATATAGGCCCAATTATTTTGAGTTAATAGATTTTATCTGATCAAGGACTAATATGAAATATTTTAAAAAGTTTAGAACAAAAAAAAATACTAATAGGTTAGAAAAGAAAATGATGCATACATTAAATGTTAGAGGCTATCAACAAAAATTGCTCTATTTTTTATGCTAAAATTTATTTTAACTTGGATGAAAAAAGTACTATATATTTTATTTCAAGTAGAAACTAATTGCGTATTTTAGCATTAACTTGTGGTCTTTTATATCTATGATGTGTTTTTTATTTTTTCTGTTTATGCATATTGTGTTTTTTTGATAAATTCATAAATAAATTTTAATTTTGGAATACATTATTAAATATTATTTATTTAATTATTAAAAAATTAATATACTTTTAATTTTTAAAAGGTTAGATAAATTTGTACTAATTACATACACTTTCTTTACGTTCAAAGAACATGTCAATAACTAGTATTAAAGAAATACATGCTCTTGCGCTTAGGAATAAATTGTTTCAAGTAAACTGTTCTTGCTGGTATACATGTGTGAGAGGATAAGGGGAGGAGTGAGAGGATAAGGGGAGGAGAGAGAAGTAAACTAAATCATCTTCTGTTTATGTCATGGAGTAAGCAAACCTCATGCGAACCTTAAGCATATATTGAAAATTCTAACAAGTCTTGGGGGGATGGATGAGTGTGAAATGCGCATCAATCCAAGAACATTTGTAGCAGCAGAATTCTATCGCCTTTCGCATGTATGTAACTATCCTTCGCTGCCTCGTAAAGCTGAAATTGAAATGGGACAGCAAGGAAAGTTGCAGTTTTTCACAAAGAGTGGCTACAGATCTTATTTTTCAAATGAAGGTAGCTTTAACTTATACAGGGCGGTTTTGCTGGCTAAGCATTCTCTCACCCTAAGACGTGTCCAAATGTTAATTAGATAATGGCAAGAAAAGTTCTTTAGCCATGAACTCGGTTGATCAGGATGCTTACCTTCTGAATTTTAACTTGGGTCAACTCAGCCCCTAGACTTGCTGAAATGAGATAGCCAACCCTTTAATTGACCATGAGAACCACAAACCCTTCCCGCCCTTAAGTGCATTTGTATCCATCACCTGAACCCTTTGCTTCCATTTTCTAACCAAGGAGGTTCATCCACACTGCAAGTAACACGCCATGTCAGACCAACCATTGCTGCTGAAAATGGCGTGGCCATACATTCTACATGAATGTCTACGATCATTGCCAGTGGCTTGCAGTCACCCTGCTTCTCGATAATCTCTTGCAAAAGGGACCAGTGAAGAGTTAACGAGGCATGGGGCACGAGGATTTAGGGGTAGGGCAATGCCAGAACTCTTTACCGCCAGATGGAGGTCATGGTTGGAGCCACTGAAGGAGAGATTGCTGTCTGACTTGGTGTTCCTTTTGGTTGTGGCAAATACTGTTGGATCAGTGACCATTTACGTAAGGGTTGACTAAACCATTTTCGTGAGTTCCGTCATTGAGTTGACGCGAGCTAAAGTTCGGGGGGCAAGGATTCTTATCAACAGACTTCAGGGCTGGAAGAGGTACTTTGGTCTTACATAAATAGCTAAAAAACAAAATTGAGCATCAAACTTTAAGCCAATTTTCATCTGAGTCACTTTGTTTTCTTGAATTTCATTATTCAACTTTAAATGAATTTGCATTATTTTACCTCTCAAGTTAAAATACCAAAGGAACACTAAAAGTCATCTAACTACTCTCTTCATTCTGCAGTGAATAAGAAAAAAATAAAAATTTCTCATTTTTTCTTAAAAAAATAAATAATTTATTACTTCGCGAGCCAAAGAATCAGGAAAACTAAATATGAATACAGTTTGAAATTTTATATATGTCTTGTAAGTTGCAAGAATAGTATATGATAAAGTGATTTACCTATAAAATTGTTAAAAACTGAGAAACGTAGTTGAAAGATACACTAATGAGTAATGACTTAACTGAAAACTAACACAAAATTTCAGTGATCAAAGAATATCTTTAGCTGAAATAAAGAAAATCAAGAGAAAATAATATAGAGAAAATGAAAGAGGCTGAAAAGCAAGTATGTTAGAAATCATTTTGATCACTTTAGCACAAATCAACTTATTTATTTTATATTTACTTAGAGAATATTTGATACTCTAATCGGCCCTTTTGTACCTCTTCCTATGTGTAAAGTGCTCTTTAGTAAAATAGTTTAAATAAAAGAGTAAAAAGTATCAGCCAGACGAAATAAATGTTAGAATCCATCCGTAAAAGCGTTCAAATAAGTGGATATTTTTCTAAATATATTTAATCAGCCAGACAAAATAAATGTTGTATTTTTGGGACAGATTAAGTACAACAGAAGAGAGTACAAAAAGTTGGGTTTAAGAGTGAGATATGCATAAACTAAAAAATAAAAGAAAAAAAAAAGAAAAAAAGAAAAGGGCAACGTATACATTTATATACGTTTGCTGTAATCATTGGGCAACGCTAGAGCGAAGGGGTTCATAATTTTTTTAAGTAATAAATAAAATATCAAAGAGCAGCTTAATTGCCCGACTCGTTTAATATTAATTTGAGTTAATTTAAAATGACATAATTTCAATTTACATATTTTTTTATTTAGAAGTATTTTTATCTGAAAGCTAATACAATATACATACAAAATGCGTTGAATAATATTTTTTAGAATTTAATTAAATTTTTATTATTTCTTCTATTTTTAGGTTGAGTAAGTAAAAAATGCGTAAAAATTTAATTATATTATAAACTATTAGCTTCCAAATATATTTATTCAAAAAATATAAAAATAAAACAAATTAACCATTCTAAAGATATTTATTTCAAATTTTTTGTTTGTATAGAAAGAGCCAACAAATAATTTTTTAAAAAGAATTTTGTTTTTAATTAATCAACGAATGTCAAACATTTTAAGTGAGACCTACCAGAATCTGTTTTGTTTTTAAAATCATGGTATGTTAAGTGGGATCTACACCCAAGAGGCTATGAATGATGTAGGCCTGTGAAGTTGGTCTTCTTTGATAATAGTGAAATGAAATAGTAAAATGTATTACCAACTGTTTAATTCCACCTGGTTCACATGACATGAACAAAGTTTGAAGTTCTCAAACATGCTAAAAGCATCAAATCAGAATTTTGTAGAGCATATAAGTCCTGCAGGAAAATGAAACAAGGATCACCCTATCAAAAGCGGGCCTATTGTACAGAGAATCGTGAGCAGCAGAACCATTTGAAGAAGCTTGATCTTGGTTGGAAGCGAGGCTCGCCCAAATCGCTCTCATGACCGCTACTACTGATCCCAGGGGCCGGCATAGAGTAGGATCCTCTAGGTTCGCCTTCAAACACTACTTCAGAAATAGCCCGGGAACTGGAAGTTGTAATATTGGAATTGGCAGCTGAAACCCTTCCGGAACCGGAGACCAACTTCGGAGTTTTAGCTCCTGCAGAAACCCCTAGTGCTTGGCCCATATCGACGACCGAACTTTTTTGTTGTTTAGGTGCTTTGGATGCATCTTAGGCCATATATATACAAGAAGCTCCCACCAGCCACGCAGCTTCCCTTCATTTCAAGGTTATAAGACCAAGTCCACGTTTCGAAGTTACTTGGAAAGTCCACTAGTGGCAAGTCTGACCGAGAGCCGCCACCGTACGTCGCCACGCGTTGTCGAAGGTAAATAGAACATTTCTCCTCTTGAAAAGTCCTCATAACTCTGCCCTACTTCTTCAATTCTTATACATGATCGATGAAAAAGTCCAAATAAAATGAGCTTGTCAGGGAACTAGAATTTCCAAAGTTTGAATGATATAACTTGTTTGTGCCATTATATTGACTGGATGTATAGCTATATATATGGCAACTTTCCTCTCCTCGGTCGATCGATCCCAAGGTGTTTAATTAATTACCATTAAAGACCCCGGAAATTGAAGTAAATGAGTGACGCCAAGACATCTTCTTCCTACGGTCTTCGCTCCAAAGCCAAAAGTTCTATGTCCAAGTTACAGGACAAGGTGATGAGCAAGACGGCAGACAAGTTTGGGAACGTCATCTCTCGCAGGGACGAATTCGAAAGCAGGAGGAGCTACCGATTCCAGTGCGAAGAGAGAGGAAACTATTACCAGCCGGATAATTACCAAGGCGAGCAGGCGCAAAATCATCAGGAAAATGTTGACCGCAAGTTCTGCAGAATCATGTAGCTAGGTAGATACATGTGAGTCCTGTTTGGTACAAGCTTCAGCAGTTGGAGTTAAAGATTAAAGATTAATTAGTTTCAATGATTAACTTTAGTGATTGGAGTTAAATATTAGCTTTTAGTAATCCCAGATTCTTTGGTAATTCAAACAATTGAAAAAACTGTTGTATGGTAAATTCACCAAATGTCCTTAATTTTAAATTGTTGTTACTTGTATAATTATTCAAACTGTAAGAAAAGTTACAAAAACTTTTCTCATATTTAAGCAAAGATTACAAATTGTCTTGAGTCCAAGAAAAAACAAGAAGAAAAAAATGATTAGAAGCCTACCTCTTGTCTATTATTGGATCAAAACACTAAGTACCTCCATAGTTCATAAGTGAAAATAAGACATCCAAAACAAATTAAGGAAAAAAAAAAAAGAAAAAACAATTTTAGAAAGCTGTCACTTCTCTTTTATTGGATCAAAACATTAAATAAAAAATCAAGTCTAGAACTCAATTTGTTTTGGTTAGTATGTCCATCCTCTACATATTCTTGCCCTAACTAGACTTTGCGATATTTCTCGCCTAAGTTGTGGCATTTAAATTTCATTGGCATATCTCCTTTGCTCTTTAATATCATCATCTTCAGCATCATCTTCATTATCTTCTACAGAATCAAAATCACCATTCTCAGCCAAATTAAAATCTAAACTACTTATTACATGTCTTGTTATATAGTTATGCAAAGCCATTACAGTTATCACAGTCATAATCTGCTTTCGAAAAGGAAAATTTGACATTTTTCACAAGATGGTCCGTGTATTGTTTAATAATGCTCACTCAATAATATTATGCAAAGAGAAGTGGGCTTAGTTAAATATCGCTTCCTTCTTTGATACAAGTTTACCTTGTCGAAAATCTGTTAGATGATATCTTTCTCCCTTGTAAGGTCCTGCCTAGAATTTGAGGCTAACCCATATCCACCAAATAATACTTGCCTAAGTGTAAGCAAATAAAAGAAAAAACTATATGATCAGTTTATAATTTTTATAGTCCAATATATGCACTAATAATTTGTCAGATCTTAAGTTACTTGGAGGAGAATGAGGAAAATTTCATTTTTCTTCACAAATAGCTTAAAAAAATACATTGGTGTCATGTGCAGATCCTTTCTAACCAGCAAGAACAAACGTGAAACACCAATCAAAATCACAAACTGTCATTACATTTTGTGTTAGCTTACCTTTCCTTCTAATATATGAAATTTGATCTAGAACAGCAATACTTGCCTAGATGTGGGTGTCATCAATAACACCAATATAATCCTATAGTTCACAGAAAGGAACAAATGTAATAAGATATTATAAAAAAATGAGCAAAGGTAATATAATATACATACACAGAAAACAAGCATAATAGTTTACCTTAAGATATGACATATACCTATGATCTTTTCATATATGATCTGAAGTATGTTTAAAACTTTGATCATGAGGTTGAATTATATAAGATGTTGTAAGCACAATAGACTCTAATACCAAAGAAGAGTATCTAGAGATAGGTTCTCCAGACCATTAGAAACGTTCTTGAACTTCTTGATTAGAATCTCTATGGTCCCTTACAGTTAAAAAAATTGCAAGTGCTTTTATTGTGAATAACTAGAATGAACTGTTTAAGTCATACTTGGTCTCCAAATCTTTAAGTAAATTCATGAACACCTTTTTTGACATTCGAAAAGCATTATAAAATCATTTATCATGATCACTTAGTAATTTTCTAACACATTTATCTCCAGTTTGTTAAGAAGTCATACATGGATCTTTAAAGACATATTTTTTCTAGTATTCATTAATAAATTGCAATGCCACACTACTATTTGAATGTGTAAGTTTTCCCTTAATATTTCATGTAATGCCCTGTCATCATCACTTTCTCCACCTACTTTTTTATTTTCATCATATGAGAAAATATCCTGCGAACTGTAAAGTACAAAAACATAAGAAACATGTAATTTCAAATATTGATAAAAATGTTTCTAACATTCAAATAGCATAGAAAAAAAACTCTCATTGTCTGCTATCTTCAATTAAAAGCTAAAGACCATCAATAAGAATATCTTTAACCTAAGATACAGCAGCTACAATAGCTAGGAAATGAAGACAAAGCTAGTAAGCTAGTGACCCCCCAATAGACTAATAAAATATTCAAAATCGTCTTTTTGTTCGAACTATAGGTACCACAATCTAAGAGAATAATTTTCCATAGCCACAAACATTTCACGTTTTTCCTTGTTCAATAGTAGTTTGGTAGCAAAACTATAAAGTTCACTAGCCTTAAGAACATCTTGCTTCTTTATGTTCAAAATTTCAACAACTTCAGTGATGGTTAGAGGCAACTTTTTAACTTTAGTCATTATGGCATTATTGTGACTTTGAATACCTTTAAAAATGGACTTAATTTTTGTGGATAACATAGAAGCTTCTCCATTTTTCTTATGTACTTGCTTCTTTCTTTGCATTGTAGCTACTACTTTCGATGATCGTTTCTTCAACTAACTGTTATTACCTTTCAATGGTGAATCTATATTATCTCCTTCTACTTGATCAGTAGTTTCATAGCCACATTCTACTTGATAAACTATTGTATCCTTAACAATGCCTCCAGCATTCTGAGAAAGTACATTTGCATCATGACTAGAATTAAGTTCCTGAGTAAATGAGGTTTGGAAAAAGTTTGTTGGTGGAAGACCAGCCGATGGACCCCACATGTCATCACCTTTCGCAATTGTGCTTGAAAATAATGCATTTAACTTATCCTCCAATTTTGGATCAATGTCCACTCTTTTAAACTTAGCTATCTTAGGATTAACCTATTTATAAAGACTTTATTAATTAATTTGAAAGAACAAAAAATAATAGTGATTTCTTTGTAAAGTTATAAGAAAACTTACGATAAACCTTTATATTTCTATCCCACCAACCATCATATGCATCAATTGTCTTTTTATGTGCATTCCATCCCAAATATGTAGCAAGCCTCTTTAATGTCCTCCAACTCTTCCAATTTTCTTTTTCAGTGTATTTCATTTGTTCTTCAATTGATCGCCTGAGTAACTAAGTCCTATTTGACTCATGAACTTTGTTGTTATAGTCTTCCATGAAAACTTCTTCAAGCTTCCACCTTATTTATTTATTTATTTATTGAACGGCAGCAAGAAAAAATTAGATTACTAAGAGAAGAAGAACAAGATTACACAACTAACAAAGAGCTAGTCCTAGAAACCTCACAAAGACTCCCCACACACCCTACAAACACCGCTTACAAAAGTTTAGACAAGCACATATCCCATCCCCGTTACAACCAATTTTGAATCGTATTTTTTGGATTAAAAAACCATTCAAATCAACTACAGTTGAGTTTTAGGCACCTGTTCCTAATCCATAAGTAGGACAAACTTTGAACTTGAAAGATCACCTGCCCGACTAGTTTTCTACTATCTGTGAAGACTAAACTATTTCTACTATTCCAAATAGGCCAAACCACAATGAAAGTTATAGCCTCCCAAACCTTCTAATGAGCCGTATTAAGGTAACCCAGCTGTTGGCCAGCCAAAGCTTGCATCACGTTTCCTGCTGTCATTGCTTGAATATGCCACCAAGAATATATTGCAGACCAAACCTCCTTTGCCTGTGAGCAGTTCACAAACAAGTGGTCCAGCGATTCCTCTTCCTGTTTGCAGAAAGGGCAAAGAGTATATTGAACTGTGAAACCTCGCACCGCCAAATTAACCTTTGAGGGAAGCCTATACAGCAAAGCCCTCCAAATGCAAACGTTGACTTTTCGAGGAACCCACGAATTCCATCTTGTAGCTTGGCCACCAAGTGCTGTCGGTAAAAGAGTTTTATCCACCAAAATGGACAGTACCTTAACCGAGAATGAACCGTTGGGGTGTAGATGCCACCTCCAACTGTCAGAGGAACCTGCATTCCAGTTTAAAGAGACCAGTAATTTCAACAGCTCCTCAAACTCTCCTACCTCCCTTCCTTTTAGATCCCTCCTCCACTCCCAATCCCACCCGTTGTCCTTCCTCCTTTCATTTATCAAACAATTCTTAGACCTCTCCAACTCAAATAACCTAGGAAACTTATGCTTCAAAACACAATTCCCCAGCCAAAGGTCCTCCCAAAATCTTACCTTATCCCCTAACCCTACATCCCACCTAAAAGAGCTTATAAAGTCCACCCTAATCTCCTCCAACTCCCTACCTATTTTTAGAATGCTTGCCCAAACTCCAGAAAACATTGTCTCACTCGACACCCTATCTACCCCGCCATTTTCTCCAAAAATAGCCTTAATAATTTTGACCCACAGCGCATCCTCCTCTGTCCTAAAACGCCACCACCACTTCCCGAGCAAGGCCAAATTTTTTGCCCTTATACTACCCACACTCAAGCCCCCTACCTCCTTTTTAGCTAACACCTTACTCCACTCTACCCAAGCTGTCTTTTTACCCTCCCTTGAACCCCCCCAAAAAACTGACATCTTGTACTTTCTAACTTTTTAGTCACCAAGAGAGGAGCACGAAACAATGAGAAAAAGAACAAGGGTAAGCTTCCCAAAACTGATTTTAACAAGGTCAATCTACCGCCATATGACAGAGTCTTTGCTTCCAAGTGTACAATCTCCTTTCTACCTTCTCAATAACCTGCTGCCAAGCCTGAACTCTCCTCATATTTGCTCCAATTGGAAGGCCCAGATATGTAAACGGTAACTTTTCAATACCACACCCGATCAGATTGGCCATTTTCACCACCTCCTCCTGGTTGACCCTTACACCGAATATCTTACTCTTTGTTAAGTTTACTTTTAACCCCGAGGAAAACTGAAAGTAATCCAAGAGTCTTACCAAGTTTCTACCATTTTCTAAGGACCAACCATCTAAGAATAGAGTATTATCAGCATATTGTAGGTGAGAAATAGATATCTGACTTACACCCACTGTTACTCCAGCAAAAATATTCTTCCTCTCCGCCTCCACTAACGCTACATGGAGAGCTTCCGCCGCTATCAAAAATAAAAAGGGAGACAGAGGATCACCTTGACGGACTCCTTTCTCCATCTGAAACTCCAGAGTTGGGCTGCCATTTACAAGAATTGAGACCTTTGCACTTTCTAAGTAGGCCATAATCCATCTCCTCTACACCTGACCAAAGTTCATCTGCTCCATAATAGAATCCAAGAACTTCCAGTTTAGAGAGTCATACGCCCGCTCAAAATCAACCTTACATAATAACATTTTCTTGTTTTCTCTTTTAGCTTGGGCGATCAGCTCATTTGTAATCAAAACCCCATCAAGAATTTACCTTCCTTTTATAAACCCTGACTGCACATCACTAATCAATAAGGGAATTACTCTTTTCAACCTCTTTGCCAACACCTTCTCAATGATCTTGTATTGACAACCAATGAGACTGATCGGCCTATATTCCCCAAGAGTAATCAGATTTTTACTCTTTGGCACCAAGGTCACAAACGAGGAATTTCATCCCCTTTCTAATTTTCCTGCTCTCCCAAAATGCTTAACAAGCTTAATAATATCCGGCCCAACTATCTCCCAATGTCTTTTGAAGAAATTAAAAGTGAAACCATCCGAACCCGGGGCTTTGGATCCTCCACAATGCCACACTGCTTCTTTGATTTCAACATCTGTGAACGGCTCTTCTAAACTCTGCTTTACCTCATCCGAAAGCTTCTTGAATCCGCTGCTTCTGAAACATGGGCGAAAATCCACCTTCTCCTGGAAATTTTTCCAAAAGAAGTTGTACACCTCCCCTTTAATCTCACTTGGCTCCTCCCTCCTTCCCATTAATATTCAGGCTTGTGATATTATTCCTCCTTATTCTCCCTCTTACAGAAGCATGGAAAAAGCTAGAGTTTTTATCCCACTCAATGGCCCATTTAACACGTGATTTTTGCTTGATAAAGCTTCCTTAAGTTTTTCTTTTTTAGCATATCTCCACCAAGCTTCGGCTCTCTTTATCTTCTCATCCTCTTGCAGCTCCCTAGATTCTGCCAGGTAGTCCCACTTCTCTATTTCAATCTTCAAGTCTTCAGCTTGATCGTTCACGTTACCAAAATTTTTACTCTTCCACAGTTTTAACTCCTATTTCAAGAGTTTTAGCTTCTCTTTGAGGACAACCCCTGGAGATCCAGCAATGTCACACTCCAACCACAACTTTTTAACCAACTCTTGCAGTTGACTATGCTCCATCCAAGCATCGAAAAATCAAAAGGCACAAGTCCGAAGTCTGCCAGGTTCAACTTCAGCAACAAAGGAACATGATCTGAAATATTTCTCTTCAACGCTACTACAACTGCCTTTGGCCACCACTGGAAAAATCGTGAGACACCAAGAACCGATCCAATTTGCTCATCTTAGATGCATCATTTTGGAACTAGGTAAACTTCCTTCCCCCCATTTGGATCTCTTGCAACCCAGCTCCACTAATGAAATCGTTGAAGTTTTCAGCACCTCCCACATCAAAACCATTGCCGTGCCTTTCCTCTCTAGACCTTACTACATTAAAGTCTCCAAAAACCACCTATACACCTGAGCCTCTCCCCATTATTTCTGAGATTTATCTTTAAACTTCCAGCTTTTCCTTATCCCCCTGAGGCCCATAAACGTTTATAAAGTTTACGAAGACAGAGTTTCCACCCCAAGTTCTTGACACACCCAGAAGTCCTTCTCCAGAAAAATGATTGATTTTATGGAACACCTTTGTATTCCAAACACACATCAAGCCCCCTGATTTACCACAAGCATCCTTCTTGACAAAGTCAAACTCTGTCGAGTACCAAAAAGAGGCCACTTTTCTACTTACTTCTTCCAAATCTCCAAAGAAAATTGTTTCCTGTAGCCCAAGAAAATCAATTTTCTCCTTAGAGCAATGCTCCCTTAATAATCTACATTTCAGACTCCTCCCTATTCCTCTGATATTTAACGACATAACCTTCATGGATTTCTACCGCTCCCCCTACAGCACAAACCTTTTGCAACCAACCCCATTATCCCACTAGTCCCCCTCCCTTTCCTACTACCAACTCTTCCAGCCCACTAACATCTGCAATATTCATATTAAAACCAACTAACTCACCTACTTTCTTGACGGATTCGATTTCTTTGTCCAAGCTTTCCATTATTTTTGTAGACTCCTCACCTTTCCTGCTTCCGATCTCCAGTATCTTTGCGTTACAACGCTCTATCGCTGAATCATCTATGGACTCACCAGCAACTTCCACTTCTACGGTTAGATCAGCTCCATACTTAGCTTTGCAGTCCTAGATCTTCTATGAATTGCATCCCTGGATCTTCTTTCTTCTCGCTCCTGTAGGTGGAACCCTTGCCATGGCTTTCATCGATCTCAATCCTACTTCACCATACCCCTCTCCCGAGTTCTGCATCACCTCTGTTACGAACTTAGCTTTGCTCCTTCTCCTGCTCTGCTCAATGCTCTGCGTTCTCTCTATTTTTCGACAGCACTCAGTAAACGCTGTCTCCGACCCTCCTGTCCCTTTTGCCTCCTGGGACCTGTACACCTCAATAACCAACTTGTTTTCTTTTCTGTCCTTCACCAACCCAGCCCTACCCCTTGTTCTTTAGGCCTCTGAGTCTGCGTTTTTGTTTTCTCTAATAGTCAGGCCCAACTCTTCTGTATTTTCGGATCCACCTTATCCTTCACGGTCAAAGGGTAGATTTACATTTAAAATCGAGTCGCTTGAAAGTTTCCCTCCGTCGCATACAAAGCTGTTATCCTTTGGAACTTGATCTAGCCGCCAAGCTTCCAAATTGCCCGAGCTATGAGACTCGATTTTTTCCTAGAAGACTGTGCCAACCTTACCACTTCTCGAACCGTCTTCCAACTTGTCATTTTCCTCCATACTCAGCTCATCAACGTCTACATCAGCTTCATCTTCTTCACAGCTTGCCTCGTTTGCCGACTCATCCGCCTCATCTTCAGAAACTAGTTATGACGAAGAACTGTATCTTGGACCGAAGTCGACTAAATGATAAAAATCTTCATATACTCTAACATCATAAAATTGGGAATCCACTTTAATTCTCAACATCTGCGCTATTGTTTCCATACAATGCACTAACACACAAACTTTTCCCAGACACACATGTTCTTTCTGAATAGTTAAGCTTTCCACAGAAATGATATCTCCCCAGAGACCTCCGATTGTTGCAAACACATCTTTGCACCAGGCGTGCAGGGGAATTCCCTCCACATTCAACCAAACAACTCTCCCCGGATGTTTAAGCTGCGAAGACCACAGAGTGACCCACTCAAACCATTCCTCAAACCAGTCTGCTCCGTCTTCCATAGTTCTGTCTACCGCTTCTTTTGAACTACATTCAATTAAGACTCTTTTACCTCCCACATATTTGACTTTGCAGTTGCTGAAACCTTCTAATTCCATTAAATATTGAAGCTGGCTTATGGATTCAAACTATTTTACTTCACCGACTACGCACTGATGTAACCACATCAGTTCTTCTGTTCTTGGTTTTACCTCTATCCCTGTCCATTCCTTTTGGTCTAAATCACCTGTCTTGCCTTTTGAACCATCTCCACATTTTGACTTCTGCTCTTCATCTCTTTTCTTTAAGTTACCTCCGTCAACCTCTGTGTATTTTCTTCCATCTCTCCAAGCTCTAAATCGATCCGTCTGTTTGCCTGCCTTCTTGTGCCACCCTTGAGCTCCCACTGAGTAGTCTGTTTTCTATACCTTGTGACATTAACTCGTAATTTGAACGACCCAATCCAAATCCTATTCAGATCCTTTTCCAAGGTTTCCTTGCTCCTCACGTTCTTGAATCTGACGAATCCAAATTTATGACCTGTTTTTGTTCTCTTTTTAGCAACAAACACATCCATCACTGCTCTGTATCTTTGAAACACCGGCCAAAGGTTGCTCCTGTCCCAGTCATCCGGGAAGTTCTAAAAAAAAAACGACGTGGACACCTTGTCCATGACCCTGCTAAAATCCTATCCAAAGTTTCTTCCCCTGACCCATTTCCCTCTATCGAAACTCCTCTCTTGGGTTTCCTCTCTCCTCACACCTCTCTCGCTCATCTTGTGTCCCTTTCTTTTCCACCTTGTTAATTACCATCATCAAGTTCTTTTTTGCCTATCTTACAAAATAACATCACATAACATTATAACAAAAGAGGACTACAAAAATGAAAAGCGAAGACTGAAAAAGACTAGAAAAATATTATCACAATGCAGTAACAGATTCCATGACAAAAATTGTTCTTAAGGAGATTTGGTTTCGAAAAGTAATGTTGTTTTTGGTATTTCTAGTTAATTATAGAGTTAGTGTAAGCAAAATGAGTCCTATCTATAAATACAAGGATAAGGCTACCATTCTCATAGGCGTGTTGAATGTCGGATATAATTGGAAGTAAAAAAAACCACAACCAAGAAAATGACTGGAAAAAAAATTACAATAGAAAAGGACTAACAAAATGTGGAAAATGTTATTGAATGAAATATGTATATTTTATTTCAAGTGAAGTAGGGACTTCTTTTTTTTTTTTTTTTTAAGTTGGACCAATCATGTAAAAATGTATTTATATTTACAAGTTCCAGCCTTAAAGGCATTAAAGCAAAAGTGAAGTCACTTTCATGACCAAGTGAAAAGTTTTGTGAGTGGAAGCTTAAATCTTCTAAAGCCATGTTTTAGTCCTGGAACCTATATATGTCTACCATGTGTGGGAACTAGAGTTGTTTAAGCCTATATGTTTTCAATTACTGCAACAATTGGTTTAAGCCTGTATGTTGACTATGACTCTAATGTTTTGAGCAAGCTACTAGTTTGGGGAGAACCTAGGATAAGAAGCCTTCTGACATAATTCAAGACTTGTTAAAGGTTTTATCTTTATAATGAAGAGGCTGTGAAATTTGGTTGATGATGTGAATCACAAGGACTGTCAATAAATGCTATTTTAATATGTTGCTAAAAGGCCCAACTTCAAGTTCGAGTTGTTAGAGTATTTGTTTTAGCCAAATAGTTACAAAAAACAAAAGGGACCAAATTGCTAGGGTAGAATGATGGAAGCTGCATAGCAAGTGATACAATTAATAGGCACAATCAAATTCACCTTATACCTTTTAACATAGATAAGGAGAAGCTACATAGCAGTAAAACAATCAGACTACAGACGCAGACATGAAAAGAGCAAATAACACATAATAATCAACACAAAATGATAAAAACACAGACAATGGAGTAGTATAAGCATCGTATCTCATCACCACCCAAGAATAAACAATTGATCAAATGAAAAAAATTAAAATTGGCTAAGAATCACTTACTGCCGGTGTTATATCAAATGCTTCCATGTCGATTTGCTTCTGTGATATCTTTCTCTTTCCTTTAGATTTGTTCTCTCTTCCCTTCCCCCGTCTTATAACAATAACGTGAGGCGTCAAATTTCATCCTTCCTGCTAGAAATTCTAGGTAGATCTGAGGATTTTAGCAGGGTCACTCAGGATGTTAGCAGGGTCATGGACAAGGTGTCCACGTCGTTCTTCTTTGAAAACTTCCCGGAAGACTGAGGCAGGAGAAATCTTTGCCCCATGTTTCAAAGATATGGAGTGGTGGTGGATATGTTCGTGGCCAACAAGAGAACGAAACCAGGTCATAAATTTGGTTTCGTCCGATTCAAGAACGTGAGGAGTAAAGAAAGCTTGGAAAATGACCTAAATAGTATTTGGATTGGGTCGTTCAAACTTCGAGTTAATATCGCAAGGTATCAAAAGCAGGGTCAGGGGAGTATTCCCGAGAGGGGAGTCTCGGTAGAGGGAAAAGGGTCAGGGGAAGAACTTTCAATCAGGATTTTAGCAGGGTCACTCAGGATGTTAGCAGGGTCATGGACAAGGTGTCCACGTCGTTCTTCTTTGAGAACTTCCCGGAAGACTAGGGCAGGAGAAATCTTTGGCCGGTGTTTCAAAGATATGGAATGGTGGTGGATATGTTCGTGGCCAACAAGAGAACGAAAGCAGGTCGTAAATTTGGTTTCGTCCGATTCAAGAACGTGAGAAGCAAGGAAAGCTTGGAAAAGGACCTAAATAGTATTTGGATTGGGTCGTTCAAACTTCGAGTTAATATCGCAAGGTATCAAAAGCAAACTACTCAGTGGAAGATTAAGGGTAGCTCAAGAAGGCAGGCAGAAGATTTGGCGCGGCGCGGAGCTTGGAGAGATGGAAGAAAGTATGCAGAGGTTGTCGGAGGTAGCTCAAAGAAAGGAGTTGAAGAGCAGAATCCAATTTGTGGAACTGGGGCAATTTGTAAGACGGACGACTCAGTCCAGAAGTAATGGACCGGGATAGAGTTAAAACCAAAAAATGAAGAACTGATGTGGTTAAATCAATGTGCAGTCGGTGAAGTAAAACAGTTTGATTCCATAAGCCAGCTGCAATATTTGATGAAGTTAGAAGGCTTTGGCAACTGCAAAGTCAAATATGTGGGAGGTAAAAGAGTCTTAATTGAATGTAGCTCAAAAGAATCGGTTGACAGAACACTGGAAGACGGAGCAGACTGGTTTGAAGAATGGTTTGAGTGGGTCACTCCGTGGTCTTCACAGCTTTCGAGTCCGGGAAGAGTTTTATGGTTGAATGTGGAGGGACTTCCCTTGCATGCTTGGTGCAAAGATGCGTTTACAACAATCGGAGGGCTCTGAGGGAAACTCATTTCTGTGGAAAGTTTGACGCTCCAGAAAGAACAAGTGTGCCTGGGAAAAGTCTGCGTTTTAACGAATTGTATGGAAACAATTGCACAGGTGTTGAAAATTAAAGTGGACTCCCATTTATTTGACGTGAGAGTTTTTGAAGATTTATCTCATCTAATCGACTTCGGGCCAAGGTACAGTTTGTCATCACAAAGAAACTCAGAAGATGATACGGCTGAGTCGGCAAACGAGGCAAGCTGTGAAGAAGACGGTGCTGAGTCAAACGGTGAGGAGCTGAGTATGGAGGAAAAGGAAAAGCTGGCGGATGTGTCGAGAAGTGGGAATTTTGGCACAGACTACCAAGATAAAACCGTGGACCATAGCAGTAACAAGATGGAAGCTTGGAGGCTGGCTCAAGCTCCAAAGGTAGCAGCTTTGTAGGGGATGGAGGGAACCAGTAAGGCGGCTCGATGTTAAAGGAAAATCTAAGCTTTGACTGTGAAGGAGAAGGTGGTGTCAAAAATCCAGAAGAGTTGGGCCTGCCTGGTGGAGAATTCAGAAACGCAGACTCGGAGGCCCAAAGAAGTTTGGGGTGGGCTGGGCTGGAGAAGGACAGAAAAGAAAGACCTGAGGCTAATGAGATATACTGGGCCTAGGATGTAAAAGGCTTAAGAGGGTCAGATGCAGTGTGTAGAAGCTGTTGTCGAAAAATGGAAGTTACGCAGAACAAGGGGCAGAGCAAGAGGAGGAGCAGATCAAAACGTGTTACAAAGGTGTTGCAGAACCTGGAAGGGGGGTACGATGATGCAGTTTTGAGCACGCCGAAAGTCTTGATAAGCGACCCACCTACTGGAATGAGAAGAAAGAAGATCCAGGGCTGTAAATCACGAAAGATCCAGGATTGCAAAGTGAAGGCTGGAGCTGAACAAATCGAAGCAGTGGAAGTTGCTGGTGAGTCCATAGACGATTCAGCCATAGAGCGCTGCAATGCGAAGATTTGGGAGATCGGAAGCAGGAAAGACGATGAATCTACAGAAATAATGAAAAGCATGGACAGAGAAATCGAGGCCATCAGGAAAGTAGGTGAGTCAGTTGTTTTTAATTTGAATGCTGCAGTTGTTAGTGGGCTGGAGGATCTGGTTGCAGGAAGAGGAGGGGGACTAGGGAGGTTTTGAGGATGGTCGCAAAAGGTTTGTGTGGTAGGGGGAGCTGTAGTTTTTCATGAAGATAATGTCTTTAAATATCAGAGGGTTAGGGAAGGCTCTGAAATGTAGATTATTGAGGGAGCATTGTTCTAAGGAGAATTTAGACTTCCTTGGGCTTAAGGAAATGCTTTTTTCTGGAGATTTGAGAGAAGCAAGTAGAAAAGTGGACTCTTTCTGGTACTTGGCAGAGTATGACTTTGTCAAAAAGGATGCCTGTGGAAAATCAAGGGGCTTGATGTGTGTTTGGAATACAAAGGTGTTCAATAAAATCAACCATTTTTCTATAGACGGCTTTTTGGGTGTGACAGGAAATTGGGGTGAAAATTCAGTCTTGGTAAACTTTATAAACGTCTATGGGCCTCAGGGGGATAATGAAAAACTGTAAGTTTGGAGGCAAATCTCAGATTTAATGGGGAGAGGCTCAGGTGTATGGGTGGTGTTTGGAGACTTTAATGCAGTAAGGTCTAGAGAAGAAAGGCACGACAGTGGTTTTGATGCGGGAGTTGCTGGAAATTTCAACAATTTCATTACTGGAGCTGGCCTGCACGAGATTCAAATGGGGGGAAAGAAGTTTACCTGGTTCCAAAAGGATGCATCAAAGATGAGCAAATTGGACCGGTTCCTAGTGTCTCACTTTTTTTTCAAGTGGTGGCCAAAGGCAGTTGTAGTAGCATTGAAGAGAAACATTTCAGATCATGTGCCTTTGGTGTTGAAGTTGAACTTGTCAGATTTCGGGCCAGTGCCTTTTAGGTTCTTTGATGTGTGGATGGAACATAGTCATTTGCAAAAGTTGGTTAAAAAGGTGTGGACGGGTTGTAACATTTCCGGTACTCCAGGGGCTGTTCTTAAAGAGAAGCTAAAAGTCTTGAAACATGAGTTAAAGGTGCGGAAGAGTAAAACTTTTGATACCAGGAACGTTCAAGCTGAAGATTTGAAGTTAGAAATAGAGAATTGGAATAAACTGGCAGAATCAATGGAGCTTCAAGAGGATGAGAAAGTAAAGAGAGCAGAAGCTTGGTGGAGGTATTCGGAAAAAGAAAAACTGAAGGAAGCTATGATCAAGCAAAAAGCACGTGTAAATTGGGCCATTGAGGAGGATGAAAATTCCAGTTTTTTCCACGCTCCTGTAAGAGGGAGAATAAGGAGAAACAGTATCACAGGTCTGAATATTAATAGGAAATTGAGGGAGGAGCCAAGCAAGATTAAGGAGGAGGTGTTCAGCTTTTTTCCAAATAATTTTCAGGAGAAGGTGGACCTTCGACCAGGATTCAGAAGTAGTGGGTTCAAGAAGCTTTCAGATGAGCTATGACAGAGTTTAGAAGAGTCATTCTCAGAAGCTGAAATCAAAGAAACAGTGTGGCAGTGCGGAGGTTCCAAAGCCCCGGGTCCGGATGGTTTCACTTTTAATTTCTTCAAGAGACATTGGGAGATAGTGGGGCCGGATATTATAAAGTTTGTTTTGCATTTTTGGGAAGCAGGAAATATAGAAAGGGGTTGTAATTCCTCGTTTGTGACCTTGGTTCCAAAGAGTAAAAACCCGATTATTCTAGAGGATTATAGACCGATCAGCCTAATTGGTTGTCAATACAAGATCATTGCAAAGGTGTTTGCAGAGAGGTTGAAAAGAGTAATTCCGTTTTTTATTAGTGATGTGCAGTCGGGGTTTATAAAAGGAAGACAAATTCTTGAGGGTGTGTTGATTACAAACGAGCTGGTCGCCCAAGCTAAAAGAGAAAATAAGAAAATGTTTTTGTTCAAGGTTGACTTTGAGCGGGCGTTTGACTCTATAAACTGGAATTTCTTGGATTCTATTATGGAGCAGATGAACTTTGGTCAGGTGTGAAGGAGCTGGATTATGGCCTGCTTAGAAAGTGCAAAGGTATCAATCCTTGTAAATGGCAGCCCAACTCCGGAGTTTCAGATAGATAAAGGAGTCCGTCAAGGTGATCCGCTTTCCCCCTTTTTATTTTTAATAGCAGTTGAAGCGCTTCATGTAGCGGTAGTGGAGGCGGAGAGGAAGAAAATTTTTGCTGGAGTAACAGTGGGTGGCAGTGAGTTATCCATTTCTCACCTACAATATGCCGATAATACTCTTTTTTTAGGTGTTTGGTCCGAAGTTAATGGTAGAAACCTGATGAGACTCCTGGATTGTTTTCAGTATGCCTCGGGGTTAAAAGTAAATCTAAAGAAGAGCAAGATTTTTGGTGTAGGGGTCAACCAGGAGGAAGTGGTGAAAATGGCCAATTTGCTCGGTTGTGGTACAGATAAGTTACCGCTTTCGTATCTGGGCCTGCCAATTGGAGCAAATATGAAGAGTGTCCAGGCTTGGCAGCAGGTTATTGAGAAGGTAGAGAGTAGGCTATGCACTTGGAAGGCAAAGACTCTGTCCTATGGTGGTAGATTGACCCTGGTAAAATCAGTTTTGGGAAGCTTAACCCTGTTCTTTTTCTCTTTGTTCCGTGCTCCCCTATCAGTGGTTAAAAATTTGGAAAGTTTAAGATGTCAGTTTTTCTGGGGGGCATCAAGGGAGGTTAAAAAGACAGCTTGGGTAGAGTGGAGTAAGGTGCTAGGTAAAAAGGAGGCAGGGGGTTTGAGTGTGGGTAGTCTAAGGGCAAAAAATTTGGCCTTGCTCGGGAAGTGGTGTTGGCGGTTTAGGACAGAGGAGGACGCGTTCTGGGTCAAAGTTATTAAGGGCATTTTTGGAGAAAATGGTGGGGTAGATAGGGTGTCGAGAGAGAAAAGGTTTTCGGGAGTTTGGGGGAGCATCTTAAAAATAGGTAAGGAGTTGGAGGAGGTTGGGGTGGACTTTTTAAAATCTTTTAGGTGGGTTGTAGGAGTAGGGGATAAGGTAAGATTTTGGGAGGACCTTTGGCTGGGAAATGGTGTCCTGAAGCATAAGTTCCCTAGGTTGTTTGAGTTGGAGGTGTCAAAGTGTTGTTTGATAAATGAAAGGAGGAGGGACAATGAGTGGGTTTGGTGGTGGAGGAGGGATCTAAGAGGGAGGGAGTTAGGTGAGTTTGTGGAGTTGTCGAAATTACTGGGCTTATTAAACTTGAATGCAGGATCCTCTGACAGGTGGAGGTGGCATCTGCACTCCTCTGGGACGTTTTCGGTTAAGGTGCCGTCCAATTTGGTGGATGAAGCTCTTTTACCGACAACACCCGGGGGCCAAGCGGCAAGATGGAATTCTTGGGCCCCTCGAAAAGTCAACGTCTGCATCTAGAGGGCTCTGCAGTATAGGCTCCCGTCAAAGGTTAACATGGCGATACGAGGCTTCTCAGTTCAAGATACCCTTTGCCCATTCTGCAAACAGGAAGAGGAATCGTTGGACCACTTGTTTGTGAACTGCTTTCATGCAAAGGGTGTTTGGCATGCAGTATTTTCTTGGTGGCATATTCATGCGGTGCCAGCAGGAAACTTGATTCAAGCTCTGGCCAGTCAACATCTGGTCTGCTTTAATACGGCTCATTAGAAGGTTTGGGAGGCTATAACTTTCATCGTGGTTTGGTCTATTTGGAATAAAAGAAATAGTTTAGTCTTCGCAGATAGTAGAAAACCATTCGGACAGGTGCTGTTCCAAGTTCAAAGTCTTTCTTACTTATGGATTAGGAACAGGTGCCCAAAGCTCAACTGTAGTTGGTTTGAATGGTTTTCTAATCCAAAATTGGCGATTTAGAATTGGTTGTAAAAGGGAGGGGTTGGGTTCTTGTCTAAGCCGTTGTAAGCTTTGTTGTAAGGGGTCGGGGGAGTTCCTGTGCGGGTTACAGGGCTAGCTCCTTGCTAGTGTGTTTTCTTTCTCTCCCTCTTTTAGTAATAAATTCATTCTTTATGCCGTTAAAAAAAAAAAGGATCTAATAGGTATTATGGGAACTTTGAATTCGTAATGCTCAAATTGCGTTTGATACGCTAGGGAGGTGGAGCTTATCAGAATCAGCTGTGAGAAATACGGACAACAAACGTTTGTCAACGTTTCACTAGGCTTCTGGCGTTCCCAACGCCTTTCTGGTTTAGTTAGCGATGGAAGTACGACACATCTGGTAGCTATGTGAATGAAGACGTTTTCCGTCAAAATTTGAAGATGTTGATAATACAGTTTAGACACTTCCAAGTCCTAAATATATTTGTTTATGTATACTCCATTTAAGTGGAGTCTTACTAAAACCTCAAGCTATTTTTATCCAGAGTGAATTACATGGGGAAACGAATTCATATAGGTGGAACTAAGCGTTAGATTTGGGAGAGGACTTCTTGAAATTTTTTCAAGCTCGAATTAATTTGAAAGTCATTTTATGCCGCTGCCCATGTTATGTTTTTTTTTCCCCATTTTCTTTAAGAAAGGAAGTTAATATTAAATCTTCTAATAACAATTATAAGTCTTACTAAAAACACTTAGTTCAGGGAAAATAATTCTTTAATTCAAGTAAATAAATTGAACTCTCTTTAAAGCTAAAAAAAACCCAAAAAATTTAATAATTAAATTAATCAGGAAAGCCCTCATTTTAATTCCTTAATTTCGAACAGGCATAAATTAAAAAGCAATTTCTAGTAACCTTAAAATTAGTATGAAGATCAATGATAAAAAATTTTATTTCAAGCAACAATAAAAAAATTTGAACAGTTTAACCAGTCTTATTGACTAACTAGAAATAAAAATAATTTCTAACCAATTTCGTTGCTTCTAAATTAGATTTTTTTCACTTAAGCGGTTTGAAAGAAAACTAAGTAAATTTGTAATCTCAAAACCAACTTAATAGACGAGAACAGGAAAATTAATTACAATAAATTTCTAGCTTGAAGAAGTAAGGACTTGAATTTAACAAGAAAATTTCAACAAGCAATGCCAATTCTTACATTGATGTTGGCGATTGAAATTGCTTCATTGAACTGAACCAGAAAACTACTTGGCCATGGAAGAAAAACTATAAATTTGAGGGAAAAAAATGAAAACTTGCCAAAGAAAAAGAGAGATTCTGCTTTCTTTTCCACCTCAATTCACAAAAGATAACTCCTTCCCATAACAAAAACATAGAAATTCAGCTGTTGAGATACCTTCCAAAGTATGGTTATAACCGGACTCTTCCTTGATTGGCTAATGTAATTTGCATGAATTAGGAGACCCAAATTTCCAAACTTTCTATTTCGTCTCTCGCAGGCATTTCATTGAACAGTTTTTTGTGCACCGCATTTTTGGGGAGCTACTGACCATCTACGATCACAGCTAGTTTAGACCAGTAAAATCAGAACCAAAGTCTAGTTTTGAATTAAAGCTCAACTGCTATTTGCTTATTGTCAGGAGCCCCAAGCCAAAAGGACGAAGAGTGGCTTCGAGAGGTGAGCTACGCTTCGCAAAACAAGTCCATATGCGAATGAGTGGCGCTTAAGAAGCAAAGTTGAATTTTGCTTCCTCATAAACCCAAAACGGCAGCGTTCCTGTAAACTCTACTCAAGAAAAAATTGAACTTGGCTCCATTTTAAATTAAGGATGCCAACGGACTAAGTCTAAGTTTGGGGAGGATTGAGTGATTCCCAAACCCTATCTGTAATATAAAAGATCTACCCAAACCCTACTCGGAACTTGTAGTAAGTAGGATTTCTTCACCCAAACCCTCTCCATGTTAGGGTGGATAGGGTCATGTATTGTACCCACAATACCTATATAAGTAATCACATAACATAAAAAATTGAAACTAAAGCAAGTACAACATATTTGAATAATACAACATAACAAAAAATAAAGTAACTCAGTCATTCGGTTATGAATTTCAGGGTCTATGTTAGAATTATATTATATATTTAGGTTGTATAAAACTAAAATTAGGTATGTATATAATATATGTAATACTTTAGATATTTATATACTATGCATATATGCGGGTAGGGTACAGATTGGGTTTGGAGAAGGGTAGACCCCTAAACCCATACCCTCCCCGTAGCCAGCGGGTACAAATCAAAAAATACCCAAACCCATCCAATTAAGGAAAAAAACTCTACCCAACGGGATACCCGTGGGTAAAGGTACAAATTGACTTCTCTACTCCAAATGTCTCCACGCATAAGTATATAAAGTTGGTACCAAGTACGAAAAGCAAATTTATTTCCTTCTCCTTCACAAATGCCACTGTTTCCTTTGCTCCATTCAAACACCAAATAATATTATTGATAGCCTTATTAAGTTAATAAATCAAAACAAAAACTAAGGAAATTATAGAAGAAAAATATGTAAATTATGGATTCATCACGTTTACAAGAATGATGGGATTTGAGTTAGGAATTACTTACTATAATCTCCATATATATATTATTAATTATTCAAAATTCTAACTTAGCCATAAAATAGAGCAAAAAAAATTAGCAAATTTTTGTGTGCGCCTAACACATATGTTCGCTAGGGCAAGCACATCATATCTTTAATATATAAAAAGTATGAAGGTGTACAAATATTGTGGGACCTTTTTACCCTTATATTATAAGTTATTTTGATCTTTTAATGAAACCCAATTTTATTATTGTCTATTTAATTAGAGTTATATTAGCATTAGAACACTAAAAAGAACCCTTAAGTTGCTACTAAATTTTATGTTTTGCTACAAACTCGTTTGCTCTTGATTCTATATTGTTGACACCCAATTTTGTCCGGGCACTGACTTTTTGTTTAAATTTTAGGTTAGGAAAATTAGTTTAGGAGCATTTCGATTTTTATAGGGGCATTTTAGTCTTTTAGGTAATTTTTGGTTTTTTTGATCATCTAGGGTAAAAATAGGAGTTAATTTAGTTTAGGTACTAATTTGGAGTCCTAAGAGTGTTGTAGGGTCAATTTGGGAAAAAGAAAAAGTTTGGGAGAAATCGGAGATTTTTAGAAAGTTTGAGCAAAATTCAAAGTTTTAGGGCCAATCTGGCAATTCCTGAAAGTTTAGGGTCAAATGGACAGATTTAGAGTTCTACTGGACTTAAACTGTAATTTCATGTAATTCTCTCCTAATTGGACTAAACTTCCTCAAATTTGATTTTAATCAGGTTTAAACTTTAGAGATGTTGTTAATCACGTTTTAAGGGACCCTCCATTATAAATATAGGCTCAGATTTCGAGAAGAGGAGAGGATTTTCGTAACCCTAAGCTCCTAACTCAGAGAAAGGTCAAACAGCAGTCCAGGTCCCTATTTGTTTCGCAACATCTTCCCAGGAACCCTAACCTCCCATCCTTGCCGCCGCCATCCCCTGGAGCCTCGCCGTTGCTGCTCGACGCTTCCAGACGCCAACTCCAGTCGCCGTTCCAGCCATCGCAAGCCCTCGTCATCGCCGGTGAAGCCCTCGTCGTCGCCGCCAGTGCTCCGTTACGCGCCGCACCACCGTCCCCGACCTTCCAATCCTCGTCCGTCGTCGCCGCCAGTGCTCCGTTACGCTCTCCCTCTCCACCGACGCGCCAAACCTCCACCGCCAGCTGTTCGCGTCACTCGAGCGCCACCAGCATCGCCCGCCGTCTCCGTTCGCCGCTGAAGAGAACAAGGCGAGACCCGCGATCCGGGTCGCGACCCGCCAGACCCGCGATCCGACCCGGACTGACCCATCCTTCATCAACTTTTGGTATAACTCCGTTTTAGCCCTTCTAATTTTCTGTTTCATTCCTACAAGTCACTGACTTCCTATTTTTTTCAGATAGGCCATTGACAGCAGGTTTAGTTTTTGTTTTTTTATTTTTTATTTTTATTTGTTTCTTTCTCATTTGTCTGTTTTGGTCATTCATTAAATGCATCCATCAAATCTTCGTAAGAACATAACTGAGTGTGTTTTGTTTTTCTTAAATTAATTTTTGAGTTATATATTTTTTTTTTCCTCTTGTTATTTTTAAGTAGTTCTTTAATTGCTTAGATTTTATTTAATTTTCTCATTATCTAGCCATTAGCAAGAAATCAAATGAAGGTAACTTTTTTTTTTTTTAATACTTGACATTTATTTTTCAGGATGTCTGTTTTCGGTGGTTTGATAAAATTCCGAGACAGATTGTTTATTCCATATTCGGTTGGAATTAAAAAAATCACTTTCAATCAAAGATTAGGTCAAGAAATAAATAATTAGGAAAAGATAAAACTAAACCCCATGTTACCAATTCCCGGGCGCTTTAATAGGGTTATTTTAGCGTAACCGACTCACGATCTTAGAATCTATCGCAGACCATTTTTCAGGTATCCAATCGACCTAGGAAAACTGATTGGTGGCGACTCCTAAAAATCATGTTGCTACAGCTTGGCGACTCCACTGGGGATGAGTCTAGCCATAAAAAAAAAAGGGTTTTATGTTCCTCTTGTTCTCTCTTGTTTGTTTCTCGATATACTAATTTGAGGTGATATGTTTTTTTTTTCTAGGTTGGTGCACGCACACACTTCGGCATGCATAATGAGCTCAATACCCAAGCTCACTCTAACCAAGTTTTGCAAAACACCCGAGTTAGGCTAGTCGTGTGAGACAATAGTCTCTGCGCTTTCTCTAATTCGTAGTAGTAAGTAGTGTTGCCCGAGTGTGACAGTAGTCACCCCATGGGACCATGAAAACTACGACTCAAATTAATCCTTCCTCACGTAACCCTTGTGGGTGAGGAATTGGGCCTTTTCTAGTCCGATAGGACTTAGCAAGAGGGGTTCGAGAACCAACCTATAACCTTTCTTTCAAAAAACTACCTGTGCATATAGCGGCCCTATATCTATCCATTAGGACTCCCATAACAAGACACATACCGTTAGATTTACTCGCTTCATTGCTTTTGTAACTGGCTTGTGTTTCTATACTAGTGTTGCTAACTCTTTTATCATTTGACCATTTTTATTGCTTTAATCCTATGTTTCCTCTCTTTATAACTCTAGTGGCTCATATATTATTTCTCCATGTCAATTTTATTCTAATTTGTTACTAATCTCACTTTTCATTTATTGATTTGATTGTTTTTCAAGCATATTTTTCCTTTCATGCATCAAAATCACATATCAAGCCGTACTCACTCTTAACTTTCTTGTCAATAATAATTTTTGAAGTTTCATTGTTGTAGACGATCAAGCTCACTCATTGCATGCATACTTCACGTCACTCACGTGCATATAAAAAGAATCTCATTTTTCTTTTGGGTAAAAGATTGGTACTCAACACCGATATTCAACTCGGCTGCAAGCAAGACTCATGGCGAAACAAATAGAAGGACGTCTCACCGACATGGAGTCAAAGATCGAAAATATGGCAGAACAGATGAGGTTGTTGATGGAGTTGATCAAAGGAAAAATGATCCAAACCCCTGCCAAGGACCTGCAGGATCCCATTTACCCTCCAGGGTTCACCCAGCAACGGGCTCCGATTCAAGAAATGCCTTTTCAAGACTCAGGACCCTCCGACAGTATTCACTTTAGGCATAATCCCGTCTATGAAAGGAGGACAATAACAAAAGAAGAAGATGATGCTCATAAGCTCGAGACCATAGAGAAGAGACTTCGGGCCATTGAAGGTTCAACAGTTGATCAATTCCAAATTGCTAGATCCCGATGTGATTGGTAATTGAAAGTGAAGATTTTGAGCTGGAATTACATTGATTTTGGAATGGCTCCAAGTTAGATCCAACCCGGTAGTCCGCACACACTTTTGAATAACAGGGAATCCTTTGAGTAAACTTGTATCTTTGAGAGCTTGCCAAAGTGATTTAATAGTAAAAATCTCCTAGATTTAAGTCCAGAATCTAGGGTGTAGTCTTTGTTAAATGGACACCTGTTATTCTTTTCTTGTCCAATAAAAAGATGTAATGTGTACTATATGTATTATATCAAAATTTCATTCATTTTTACCCAAAATATGATTTTGTTGCGACTTTGTCATTTTTTTTCATTTTCATAATGCTAAATTCATATTCTTCCGTACATGACATTGATACACAAAATCCTCCATTTTATTCCTTTGTCATATCATCTCCTATATGGTCTAAAGTTGTAGTAAAGACCTAAAATTTTTAATTTAATTATAACTTTTGGGCATATAAACCTCCAAACTTCTCTCATTATTATACTTAATATCAGATAAAATAAAAAACTTGCAATCATAACATAAAATTATTAATTTGATCTCTTAACAACTTCAAAACTGCTTCCAGGTTATAAGCCTGTACTGTGAAATATAATATTCAAACAAAAAGTACTTCTGATTTTTTAAATAACTTGTAAGATTTGATTAGCTCTAAAAAAATTAAAAAAGAAACAAAAAATTTTAGTATTATTTAGTATAGAAAAAGAGTTAGTTGCTAAGAATAAAAATTTATGTTACAGCATGAAAATGGATGACCATGTGGAAAAAATCATTATTTTAAATTTTCCAATATTTTAAAACCTTGAAAAATATGAAAAAAAAAATGCTGCTAAAAGTCCCCTTATTATAACATAAGCAACAAATTCTAATAGCAAAGAATTTTTTTTGCCTAAAATTTTCCCAATGACCTTTGCTACAATTATAATTTTTTTTTTTATAATATGTAGGTGTTTTAGTCATACTTGAATTATATTAATGATTTAAAATGGACTAGATACATAAGATTTCATATAGTATATATTCATCCAAATTGGAAAAAAAAATAATTAACAAAAATTTTAGATTCAAAGGCTTTTTTTATAGGTGAACTATAACACCTTCATATCCCACATGAATGAATTGCGCAAAGTCTTATATGAATATATAGGCTTTAGTTCTAGAACATAAGGACTTAGTGCTTATTTTTTTAACAAAGGATAGCCCACGTTGTGAATGAACCTCTTAGTTACCCTAATATAGGGTGTTACCAAGATTTTAGGATAATTAGGATTTAGTAATCCTGCTCTTAGTTGCAAATGGCTAAGCTAATACTTGCGTTGTTTAAAACTTTATACTAGTTGATTTTCTTATGACATGAATCCATGCATGCTTAACTTTGGCATTTGGAGAGAACTAATAAAAGTAATAAATAAATCTTTTCAAAATAGTTTCCACGGTATTTATAAAACATTTGAAATACATACCGAAGTCATATAAACATGTTTATTTAAACTGCAAATATTAACTTATGTACACATAACACTTAACTTATGTACATCCATAAGCAACCATAATGTATATACAGATATATACAGTAAGTAAGTCCCTACACAATAGTCAAACCAGGGGCATTTTCTTGATACCAAAGTGCCCAACTTGTACAAAGTTTGAAACTATAAACGAAAAATCCCACCTGAGCATAGAAGCTCCAGAAGTAAGAGGTCCAACTTTTCCATGTACACTGTGCCTGTATCTATTAAGGCTGCAACAAAACCTTGCTTAATAACCCTTTTGTGGCTGTTAGGCTTTACACTATTAGTATCTGCACAATGTGATACTTAAGGGAATAAGAATTATAAATTCTCAGTAACAAATCAAATACCAGAAAAATAAGAAAACGAAAGCAGAAGAGTAGTGAGAGTACTACACGTGACTCAAACACCCTCCCTTCAATTAGCTATCAATATACAAACTGCAACAACAAAAACGGAGGTTTGTCCAAAGGGGACAGGAACTGTTAATGAATAGTGAATGAGTGTTGATATTTAGAAATATAGTGTAATACGTTATGTGAAAAAAATATAGGGCATAAAAGAGGAGATGAAATCTGAAGGGACTTGAAAGGGGTTTTCACCATTACTTTAAAAATGCAAAAAAAAAGAAAGTAAAGGGTACAACTTTTTTTTCCCTTGACATAGTTTTTCTTCTCTAAGAAGCAAAGGCTTCTACTCAAGTTAAAGCTGCTAAATATAAGCATAAATATCAACTGGAACTACCAAGGAACTTGCAACTGAAGCATAATAGTTCTCAAATAGTTTAGTTTTTCCCAAACAAGAACTTTGGGTGAAAGTAGCAGAGAAACACAGAAGGATGAGAGCAGCAAATGGTTCGAGTTGGTTCGATTTTATGGTGGAATTGAACCAACCCGAAATAGTATCAGTTCTAAACTTTTTCTTCCTAACCAGAGAATCGAGAACCAAATAGAACCAATTTCTTCTTACAGAATGCTTATCACAGAGATGAATGAACTCAAGAAACAACTTGATGAACTTCTTGAAAAAGGGTTCATAAAGCCAAATGTTTCACCATAAGTCATGGAAATGATAATACTCTCTCATAGCTTCGCATTGAATCTTGAATCACCTCAATTGGCACCTGAGCAAAAAGTTATGGATAAAATCGTATTACCTCTTTCATGTATGAATTGAGTCTTCTTTCAGGTTGTTGACAAGATTTAACAATGGTAGGTTTATCGAAACTACCAAAAATAATTCCGGTATCTTCAATAACTTAGAATAAATAAATTTGT
The DNA here is from genome assembly GCA_005392925.1 of Aquilaria sinensis. Classification (NCBI taxonomy): domain Eukaryota; kingdom Viridiplantae; phylum Streptophyta; class Magnoliopsida; order Malvales; family Thymelaeaceae; genus Aquilaria; species Aquilaria sinensis. Next base: position 21,548 of record SMDT01003046.1, on the reverse strand, counting down.
AGTCTAACAAGTGAAAACTAGGTCGAATCCCAAGGGAAATTTTTTTACTAAAAGCTTTCTGTCAGAAAGCTGAAATAAAAGACTTGGGGGTTTTCTTCAATTAAAAGCTGAAATAAATTAACTGTAGAATCAAAATGAAATTAACAAATACTAAAAATACTTAGTTCAGAGTTAATTATCCATTCCAATCACGCAGTTGATCATCGAAAGAAAATATTTCTTCAATCCAAGCAAATAAACAGGATTCTTTTTAAAGTTAAAAAGAACTCAATAAATTCAGTAGTAAAACAAATTTTCAGATTAATTTCTTAATTTTGAGTAATAAGATATTGAAAAGCAATTTCTAATTATCTCAAAATCAGCATTAAAATCAATGAACCAAAAAGTTTATTCCAGACAACAATCTAACAGCTTGAACAATTTAACCTGCCTTACTTCTTCGTATGAACTAACCAGAAATAAAAGTAATCTTCAATCAATTCACTTGCTTCTAATTGAATTCTTCACCTACGCGGTTGAATGAAAATCAAGCAAATTTGCAATCGCATAACCAATCCAACAAGCGAGAACAAGAAAATTAATTGCAATAAATCTGAATAATAAAGAAGTAAATACTTGAATTTAAAGAGCATTTAAGCAAGTAAAATCAATCCTCACAACCGGTGTTGGCAATGGAATCGTCCCTAGAATTGAACCAGAAAAATTACTTACTCATGTTTGGAAGAAAAACAAAGAGCAATAATAATAATAATAACTAAAATTATTGAAAGAGAGAGGGAGCGCCCCAGAGGTCTGCGACAGCCACTTTAAATACAAAGCATGAAAGTTGTAGAGCTCTTTCTTAGATTCGAAATGACACCTAAATGACATAAAATGGATATTTGCAGCTAAAGATATGCCCAAAATACCACAATTGCTTCTGAACCAGTGATGACTCGTAAATTACAAATTTGAAGGTGAATTTGACCCTCTTAACATGCAAAATGGGTTTCATGGTCTGAATGTGATTTGTAGCTCTAGAGGTTAGCTTTTCAATGAATCAAGAATCACTTGATTCCGATCTCTGTAGCTTAAGATATGTGTTTTCTACTAGGACATCACCAATCCGTCAAAATCCTGAAAGAACACAATCAAATTAAAACATGTAAAATTGTAAATTAAATTCATTTTCAATCAATTGAGTCCAGATATGTTATAAGTTACAAAACATACTCAAAATATATCTTTAAGGTTCAAAAAATATTAAAATATACTAAATATGAGAGAAATAAATATGGTAAATATAAGCTTATCAAATTCCCCCACACTTAGCTTTTGCTCATTCCTGGGCAAAACTCAAAATAGAAACATACTTTTGAGCTAAACAGAGTAAGATAATTTCACGTCCAAGGGTCTTGAAAAACTTAATAAGAGGAATTAAGCACACAATCTACTCGACAATAGCAGCTCAAAACTAAATAAGTTCTTGAAAATAATTTCTTCTCAAGCTACCAACAATTACCATTGAAAATCTGAGAAAAACATTAAATTTTTACATGAAGTACAGAGAACAAATCAAGTAGATAAGAACTAAAAAAGCACAACCGGTCTTATCGCAAACCCATGGAAAATAAGAAGTCAGTTGAGAATTTACTTTTTTTTTTTATTTTAACTTGATTTTCTTTTCATTTTGTCTTTTTCTTGTGTTCCGCCATTTAGCGAGTGTATAATAGAGGCTCTACCATACCTAAGCTACTAACTCGACACAACTCCAAAGTGGTCTTTGACCATACTCATGTTCCTAGTACCTTTTCGAGCAGTGATCGACTCTTATCTTAGGAGAAAACCCCAACCTACTTCAATACCCAGAACAGCAAAGTAGCAAAATTTTTTTTTCAGCAAAATGTAATAAGTTAAACAATTTTTATTTTCTCCTCAAGTGATTTAAATCATCCATCAACTGAACAAACCACATATTCAACTTAATAAGCTCCTAATCTCACAAGGTTTAAATCAATGTACTAAGTACACAAATTTGATGAAAAAAATTAGCTTCTCAAGATAACCATCAATTAACTTGATCAAAAATTGCAAAAAAAATTTAAAAATAAAATTTGAGAGTTACATAAAACTAATAAATTACTAACTCAACACTCAAGCTAAGTATTCAAGAACCAAAAAGGTTAAATTATCAAACAATTTAGATCGATGCTCAAAAGTATGAATAAAAAAAAATTAGTTCAAAAATTTTGAAAACAGAAAATTAGGGCTCAAGATATCCATTTCCCCACACTTAAATCGAACATTATCCTCAATGTTTACAATAAAACCATATATGGGGAAAAGAAAAGACACCGCCCTGAAAGGTTATTTCACAATGATCTATAGACCAAAATTTGACTTTAGCTTGCTGCTCCATATGGTTCGGTTCACCTCCAACTTGAAAGAGATATTGCCTGACCAAGAAAATCAGTTTTGAGAATAAAGAAACCTAAAAAATAAAAGATGGAAAATAAAAATAAAAATAAAAGAAAGAAAGGAAAAAAAATCCTAATTGTTTGTGGCACAAAACCACGTTTGGGTTGCCTCCCAAAAGCGCCTTTCTTTATTGTCTTTGGCTAGACAGTCCCTTCCTGCATCAACTAGGGTGATTTAAGAATCCCTCAAGAAAAGGCTTCAACTTATGCATCTCAATGTTGAACACTTTATCCATTTTCAAACTTTTAAGCTTGACTGCACAATGAGTAGAAATATCAGTAATAACAAATGGTCCAATCCAATTAAACTCAGACTTACCAGATAACTCTTTTCATCTTTTTTTGTGTCTGCGAAATACCTTTTGTCCAACCAGAAATGACATCTCATGTTCTTGCTGCAACTTGACATTTTCTTTCTTACCTTTTTGTGCCAACCTTACTTGGTTTTCAAACTTTGTTCTTGATTCATTCTGCGCCAAAGTATCAATTTTTTTTCAACAAAAGAAACATAATTATCCTTGTCAGTTTCCTTCAATGTGTCAAAAATATTGAACTGTGAAATTTTTCCAACAAATTTTATTGTGAGAGTGCCAGTATCCACATCAATCTTGGTCTTGGATGTCTTTAAAAATGGTCTTCCTAACAAAATAGAACCAGTTAGGTCATCGTTCTCCATATCAAGCACATAAAACTCAGCAGAAAAAATTAAATCATTTACTTGCACAAAAACATCCTCAACTATGCCCTTAGGATAGACATTAGATTTATTAGCTAATTGCATCATAACACCAGTTTCATTCAAAGGTCCAAGATTCAAATAAGCATATATTGAATATCGCATGACATTGATTGAGGCTCCCAAATCTAGCATAGCTTTTTTCACATTAAAATTGCCTATTATACATGGTATAGTAAACATAACAGGGTCCTTACACTTTTCAGGCAACTTTCTTTGGATTATTGCTAACACATTCTCCCCAACTTTGATTGTCTCAGCAACGTTCAGCTTCTTTTTATTGGTGCACAACTCCTTTAGAAACTTGGCATATCGCAGCACCTGCTTGATTGCATCCAACAAGGGTATGTTGATTTCAATCTTCCTAAAAGTTTCAAGAATTTCCTGCTCGGTCTCCTCTTTCTTTGATTTAGCCAACCTGCCAGGAAAAGGAGGTGGGATCAGAATTGTTGATTTTCGAAAAATTGCCTTGTTACTTATCTGCTCAGTTGGTGCATCAGAAGTTGATGGTTTTAGGCTATATTGTTCCTTTTTAAGTGCTGCCATTTTTTATGTGCTGGTTTGCACCTTTTTGCTACTTTGAAAGGTTGCGGCATTAACATATTCTCTTGGGTTGATTTCAGTTTGAGATGGCAGCCTCCCTTTTTCAGTTTCAATTTTATTCAATGAGGCTGCCAGTTGTGAAATTTGACTCCCTAAGTCTTTAATACTAGCCCTTGTTTCCTATTGAAACACTTGAATATTAGTGGCTAAAGCTTTCACAATATCTTCTAAAGCCATACCTGAATTTGGTGCTTGTATCTGTGGTGGAGGAACTGGTTTGTTGTAACCGGCAGATGGATACGGTGGCTGATTGTTTGGCTGCCCATATCTTAAATTCGGGTGATCTCTCTAACCAGGGTTGTATTGATTGACATAGGGCTCATACATTCTTGGTTGGTTAACAAACCCGTTTGCCACATTCACTTGAGGTGTTGTATCCTCTTGCAGCTATGGGCACGAGTCAGTAAAATGTCCTTAAATAGAGCAAATGCCACAAACTATAGAATTTTGGACCTATCCCAAGGCAACTTGTCTATCAAGAGAGGTTGGTTCAGAAAATTGAACTTCAATACTCGAAGTTTCTACCTCATTTACCTTTTTTGGCACATGGTCTACCCGTGTCCCAAACTGTTGCGAGTTAGCTGCCATTTTAGAAATTAGGTCTTTTGCTTCTTCGAGTATCTTTTCTACAAATGCTCCTCCACTTGCAGCATCCAACATACATCGATCCATGAATACTAGCCCTTCATAGAAGTACTGCAGTAACAATTGATCAGAAATCTGGTGATGTGGTCAACTCATACATAACTGGTTGAATATCTCCCAGTACTCGTAGAGACTTTCTCCATTGTATTGCCAAATCCTACTGATTTCCTTTGTAATCATTCCAGCCCTTGAAGTTGGAAAAAACTTTTCCAAAAATTTTCTCTTCATGTCATTCCAGGTTCTGATTGAACCGGAGGGAAGGTAGTACAGCCAGTCTTGTAACTCCTTGTGATTTAATGGTCGAACAAACTACATGAAATTCCTTCAAGTGTTTATGGCGGTCTTCGCCTGCAAGACTACGAAAAGTAGGCAATAAATGAATTAATTCAGATTTTAATTCAAATGCTACCTTAATATCAGGAAAATTGATGCATAGGGGTTGCTGGACAACATTGGGAGTTGTCAACTCCCTTAGTGTTCTTGGTGCTGCCATCTCTACAGTAACAACTACTTCTTTCTCGCTTTCTGAAATGCTGTTTGTAGATGTCAAAGATGTAAAATTGACCGCTTGCCTTTTTGCTTTCCTGTTTGCCTTTGCTGTCTTTTCAATCTCTAGATCAAACACTAATTCACATGTACAAGAAGATCTTGGCATAAATCAGTTTACTGAAAAAGAAAGAAAGGAAACAAAATAAATAAATAAAAAGGAAACTTTAACAGAAAAAGAAATCTCCCCGGCAACGGCGCCAAATTTTTGATAGGTCGTTGAAACCGCAAAAAATAATTCTAGTATCCCTAATAACTCAGAATAAATAAATTTGTAGCATAACAGTGAAAATCATGTCAAATCCCAAGGGAAATTTTTTTTCTAAAAGTTTCCTGTTAGAAAACTGAAATAAAATATTGGGTTTTTTTTTCCAATTAAAAGCTAAAATAAATTAATTGTAGAATCAAAATGAAATTAACCAATACTAAAAATGCTTAATTCAGGGTTGATTATCCATTCTAATCAAGCAGTTGATTATCGAAAGAAAATATTTCTTCAGTCCAAGCAAATAAACAGGATTCTTTTTAAAGCTAAAAAGAACCCAATGAATTCAACAGTAAAATTAACTAGAAAAATTTTCAGATTAATTTCTTAATTTTGAGTAACAAGATATTGAAAGCAATTTCTAATTATCTCAAAATCAGCATTAAGATCAATGAACCAAAAAGTTTATTCCAGACAACAATTCAAAAGCTTGAACAATTTAACATATCTTACTTCTTCGTATGAACTAACCAGAAATAAAAGTAATCTCCAATCAATTCACTTGCTTCTAATTGAATTCTTCACCTAAGCGGTTTAAAAAAAATAAAGCAAATTTGCAATCACATAACCAATCCAACAAGTAAGAACAAAAAAATTAATTCCAATAAATCTGAACAACAAAGAAGTAAATACTTGAATTTAAAGAGCATTTAAGCAAGTAAAATAAATCCTCACAGCCAGTGTTGGCGATGGAAATCATCCCTAGAACTGAACCAGAAAAATTACTTACTCATGTTTGGAAGAAAAACAAATAATAATAATAATAATAATAATAATAATAATAATAACTAAAACTGTTAAAAGAGAGAGGGAGCGTCCCGGAGGTCTGCAGGAGCCACTTTAAATACCTAACCTAGTGAGCTAAACTCATAAAAACTCCCTAAACTTTTTATATTGTTACAGAAGTACCCCAAACAGATTAAAAGATTTAAAATAACTAGAAGGTTTCAAAGTTATCAGTCGAGCAATGCTCCAGAACAGAAGCAGCAACTTCAAGCTGAGATTCGACCTTTATCCGGTCACTATTTCTCAAAATGCAAAGCACGAAAGTTGTAGAGCTCTTTCTTGGTTTCGAAACGACACCTGAATGACATAAAACGGACATTTGCAGCTAAAGATATGTCCAAAATACCACAATTGCTTCTGAACCAGCAATGATTCATAAATTATGAATTTGAAGCTGAATCCTCTTAACGTGCAAACTGGGTTTCATGGTCTGAATGTGATTTGTAGCTCCATAGGTTAGCTTTCCAATGAATCAAGAATCACTTGATTTGGATCTTTGTAGCTTAAGATATGAGTTTTTTACCGGGACGTCACCAATCTGTCAAAATCCTGAAAGAACACAATAAAATTAAAACATCTAAAATTGTAAATTCAATTCACTTTCAATCAATTGAGCCCATATATGCTGTAAGTTACAAAACATACTCAAAATATATCTTTAAGGTTCAAAACATATTAAAACAAACTAAATATGAGAGAAATAAATATAATAAATATAAGCATATCAAACATTATCTTCCAAGTTTATTCTATGATGGGGCTGGGGCACTGGTAACAGAGTCAACAATAGGGCTGAAGCACTGATAACAAAGATCAGATCCCCTTTTAGCAAAATCTCAAAGGTCCTGATATTTTTTGAAATATGCATAACAACCCCAAGATTTCAAAACCTGTTATTTTTACCATTTTTTGTTATTTTCTAGCCGGTAGTGACATATTTGCCCCACTAAACCTGCCACCGTTCCTCTACGTTGTTTTTCCAGGAATTAGGGTGTGTTATCTGTCCAATAACTTATCATTCTTGATTTAGCCCCCATATTAAATCTTAATGTCTTTCTAAGTTCACGCTGGTTCTACCATTAAATCAGCCAAATCTGCAAGCCATGCCACTATTAAACCTAGACCCTAGAGCCATCGTTGAGCCCAACTCTTCAAGTTACAGGCACAACGCGACAATCATTCAAAAAAATGTCTCTTGGAATAAACATAATTATTGGTGATATATAACATATATACACATTTTAACGTGAGCTCAAAATGTTATGAGGTCTTGACTAATGGCTATTAGTATAGGTTCTATGGCAGGGAACCCATCCTCAACTTAGTCCTTCTTACAAGAGCTTAACTCTTGCCTTAGCAAGCTTGGCTTGCCATTAATTGCCCTTACTCATACTGTATAGGAGTTCTTGAACTTGGTGGCTCATTCTTACGAAGCTTAGTAGCTTAGCTAGGGTATTCTTGAGCATCAAAGCCCATCTTGAATACCTAGCACCCTATATACGTACGTAAGGACTATTTAATTACTTAGTCCTTAAGCCACTTCTTCTCCACCTCTTACTCCCTTAATTAATGCATTGTAGAAAAATTCATAATGCATCAATTTTAATTTGAACTTAAAATCTCTTACCTTGAATAACTAATGCAAGCAAATACCAACTTCAGTGTCGTTATGGTCTCGGTTTTTGTATCCTTCTTTGTACCTTTATAGTAGCTTTAGTATTTCTCTTTTAATTGATCATTTAGCTACATAAATAAATAATAATTAGGACAATACCACAACCATACTTATGGATTAAGTGGTTAGGAATAACCCTCTTAATGGATTCCAATTAATCGGCCCTTTACTTAACAATACATAAACAAATGTTTCTTGGTCTTCTTTGATTTCTTGTTGCTAGCTTAACAATTCTAACAACTAATTAAACATTATTTTATTTTTAGTAATTTCCTCCTAGCTGAGGCAACCAAAGGAAATAAAATATTTTCTACATCTTCCTAATTTCAACCGTAGCCTTAGGTTCCTTTAAATTTCTTGCTTAATTCAAGTTTCCAAGCTTAATTCTCTCAAGAAACATGCTTGGAACCAATTTAATCAATAAAACCAGCCCTTCCACCAATGAAATAAACCAGGAAATTAAGGGAAAAATAATTATTTGCTTGCTTACAAAAAATAAGCTTAAAACTTAGCTCTTTATGAAAGAAATCCAACTTTTCTCCCAATTTTCCTTTGAATTTGTGATTAACTTGATGGATTGGAGGTTGGATGGTGCGGTTATGGAGGTTCAAATGAGAGGGAAGGAAGCTTTTGGGTAATGGCAGGAGATGGATGAAGAAGACAAAAACTAAATAAAAGAATTAAGTCAACTTTGGTATGCTACGTATTTGTCACGTAGCTGGTAGGGGTGAAAGTTCAGGTTACATGGTTGGGTTCGGGTTGAAACCTAACCTTTTTAAACTATCACTAACCCGATTAATGTTAACCCTAACCCGAACCTATTTTCTTGATAACCCAAAATGACCCTAACCAGATTAGGGTCAGGTTAGGATCAGGTTGACCCGAAATTTTGATTGTTGTTTCCATAATTCCATAAGTTCCGTCACACATTCAAATGTACCCATGATTTCTATTGCATTTCAATTAGTATTGCAATTGCTCAATTTCAATTAATTAAAACCTAATTAAAACTGAAGGCTGTCACAAAATGAAAAAAATAAATTACATATTACTGAAAAGTAGATAAACTTTTAAATTCAAGAATCAAATTCATGTTGAAACTTGAAAAGAAAAACCTACACTTGAAAATGAGTCCGTCTTCTCTGCGCTTGCCAAAACGTTTAAACGTTCAGGACTAGTTGACTGGTCAGCGGGATGGAGGCTGTACGTGGCATCATAGGACAGCAGAAGTTCAGACGTTCAACTTTGTCAATCGTCACAGGGGAGGACGGACAACGAGGAAACTCAGGGGAGGGAAGGAGGAGGAAGACAATCCTGCCGGCGTGACGTTGCCATTCTCATTCACTATTCATGACAAGATCAGGAATTCAAAGTTAGGCTGGCATTTGCCGCAGCGATGAAGGCATCGACTGATTAACTCGACTCGAAATGGAGTAAAGAGTGACTTGACTGAGGGAGGGACGGGGGTTTACTCAGCTGCCGCCTGCTAGATTGAATAGGATTAAGGATTGCCAGATTGGATTGGGTTGTTGTTGACTTGTTGGGACTCTTAGGACTTGGGCTAGCGTTTTGGGCTTCAAAAATAGAATTAGGCCAGCAGGTTGGGTTTTAATTTTAGCCTATTTTTTAGTGCTGGCCTGGTGGGTTAAACTTAAATCTTAAATAAGTAATGGTCCTAATGGCCTAATAAGCCTAACTTAAGAATAAAAATAGGGTCGAGTAAAATTTTTACGGATCAACCCGACCCAAATTAATTTCTTTAGTTCTGAAAATGGGTCGGATCAAGTCAATCTAAATTCATGTTTTTCATTCCTCTAACCCAACCTGAACCCTATAATTAGGGTCGGGTTTAAGTTCAGGTTCAGGTTTATCATTTACACCTTTAGCAGTTGGTCCTTTCTTTGTACTCAGTAGTACGTTGGGGACTTATTTGTAACTAAAAGGGAACCTTAGGACCAAAATTGGAATGTCTGAATCCTCCTTCACCTTAATAACATGCCCAGTTCTCATCTTTGACAAACGTGCAATTTAGTCCTAATATTTCTGAGAGTTACACATAAACCATTTATAGATAATTTAGTCAATTCACAATTTCACAAGGGTAGAGCGAGAATCATGAAAAACCGTGATACCTTAAATTCAATATTTTTTCATCCTATACCTAATCATGAAATAAAAGTGGTCACTATATGAAATAACTTAAATGCCCCTTTTGGTCAGGTTTGCTTAAATAACCAATTTTTGTCCTATTTTTAAGCTACTATATTTCATTAAACCGAGAATTTGCTTGCATTAAATATTCTAAACATATTAAATTGCTAAAATAACCAAAGTTACCTTAGTAATTACGATCCAAATTTTTGGAGAGCTGTTACACATGTGGTGTGGGCAAGTGTTGTTCCGTTAACTAATTCTGGATTTGAGTTAATACAGATAGTATCAGAACCAGATTTGGTTCAAAGTATGTGGTTGAGTCTGTCGGTATGAGATAGGGGAACTTTCTTATACTGAGAGTTCATTCCTAAGTATCTAGTGCTTAGTATTTTCCAAAGGATAGCCCATGTGGAATAGCAAGTGTTCCATTATCCGGTTTTGGACTTGGGTAGTTACGAATGATGTCAGAACAAACCCGGAACGCTGATGATGTGGCAGATTAAGTGTGCACATGTATTGTTTACCATGGCTGATCCTGAATTAGACAAATTATTTAGCTCAGGGTGAAGCAATCTGATTAAAGGGGTTACTGGTCTAAGGGACAATGTAACCCGAGATATACTAATGAGGGTGTTAGGCACGTAAGGGGAGGGGGAGTTTGTAACACTCTCATATCTCACATGGGTGACTTATGGGAAGTCTTATACGGATATATAGGCTCCAGTTTCAGAACATAAACACCTAGTACTTATTTTTTTCACAAAAGATAATCCATGTGGTATAGGCGGGTGTTCCGTTGAACGATTTTGAACTTGAGTCGTTACAAAAACAAACTTAAGACATACTTGTTAAGTTGAAATTTTAAGTTTTATAAAATATTTATTTTACTTGAGATAATTATTTGATAGTAATATAGAACCAATGGTGGCATTTTTTATTAAAAAGAAAAAAAAAATTTAATGGAAATTGAGGTGTCTTAGCCATTAAAGGTAAGATTAATGCAAAAAATTACATATAATAATTAAGTTTGTAATATGGAATCAACTGTGGGCATGTTGTAGAAAAAAAATTAAATTTAGTGGCAACTTAAGGGTTCTTTTTAGTATTCTAGTACTAATATAACTCTAATTAAATAGATAATAATAAAATTAGGTTTCATTAAAAAAACAAAATAACTTATAATCTAAGTGCAAAAAGGTCATTTTCCCCAAATGACCTTTACTACAATGATAGTTTTTTATTCTTTTATAATATATAGGTGCTTAAGTCATACTTGAATTATATTAATGCTATAAGATGTACCGGATACTTAAGCTTTCATATAGTGTATATTCATCTAAGTTTGAAAAAAACTTAATTGACAAAAAATTTATATTCAAAGACATTTTTTATAGTAGAACAAACCTAAGACATATTAACTTGAAATTTTAAGTTTTTTTTAAAATATTTATTGTACTTGAGATAATTATTTGATAGGAATATATAACCAAAGGTTGCATTTTTTATTAAAAAAGAAAAACTTTAATGGCTATCTACAAGTTTTAGCCATTAAAGATAATATTAATGCAAAAATAAATGCATATACTACGTAATTCTGAAATATAGAATCAAGTGTGGGCAAGTTTGTAGCAAAAAATGAAATTTAGTGGCAACTTAAAGGCTCATTTTAGCATTTTAATGCTAATATAACTTTAGTTAAATAGACAATGACAAAATTGAGTTTCATAAAAGAACCAAATAACTTATAATGTAAGAGTAAAATAGTTATTCAACATTTGTGCACAACAGTACTTTTTATATATTATATTATAAAAAGTACGAAAGTGTACAATTGTTGAATGAATTTTTTGTCCTTAAAGTTTAATATATTGTAATATTTTAAATAAACCTATTAGTGTAGTTTGACTATTTTAGGACAATAGCTAAATTCTTCAAAACATCTTTACCTTTTAATCCTTTTTTATTTGATACCTTATATTTTTAATTTATTGCACTTTCCTATGCGAGATCATTAGAAAAGTTTATCCATACCATCCAATGGCCTAACATATTTGTCTATTGGAAAATCATCTTTTTTATATATTAGATACTAGCCTATTTTAAGGTTTGAAATTTTTCATTAAATTATTAAATTATATTTTTATCCATCATTGAGGTGTTAAAGTTTAATTTTGCAGCAAACTTATCTTTTACTTAATATTATTATTAAATATGGCCTTAAGTACAAGATTTTATCATTTTCATTACTGTGACAACTTTTCTATTAAATGATTCGCTTTGACCTGGTAAATGTGTTTTATTTAAGTGTTTTCGCTCAAATAACTCAAGTTAGTATCTTATTAAGCAAGAAAGATAAGCTAATTAAAAGTAAAAATGAGTTCTTAAGTGTGATTTCACACCTAAGAGTCAAAAGGATAAAATGGTAATTTTGACCTAAGCAAATGGCATGACTGTAATTTTGATAAAATTGGGGTCATGTAAGGAATTTTGACTAATTAAGTTAAGACCATAAGTTAATCTAGCTATTAGAATTGTTATTTAAAGAAAAAGTGCAAAAATTTATTATGAGTGTTCAAATGAGCCAGTTATGTCTTAAATGGTTGAAGTGACCAAGAAGCTAAGTGTAAGAGGCATGAAAACATTCTTTAGGACCAAGGAGAGATGGTTTTGGGTGTGTGTTTAGTGGCCATTTTGAAACAAAAGAGAACTTGAAGGCCAAAAGGTAAGAAATCAAACAAAATGCCTAAATGGAGTTGGTAAGATATTTCTTACAAGTGGTAGTTACTATTGTCATTCTTTTCTTTCCTAATTTCATGGCTCTCCATCTCCAGCAACTTGTCTGCTATAAACCTTCCCAATCTTACAAATTTCTAGCAAATTTGAAGGTCCCAAAGTAAAATAAAAAAGCCTCCAACTCATTCTTGGTGCATTTGTTTCCATTTAGCTCTTTGTTGCTTGTTTTGGGAATAAATCCTAAGGTAAGCTTCTTGGTATATTTGAGCTGGTTCTAATTGGATTGAGTAGTTAAAAATGGTCCTTGATTTGAAGTTTTTGATGTCATATCACGTTGGTTTTAGGTTTGGAACTCAAGAGAGCTAAGTTAAGTTCAAGTATACTTGTGGTGCTTGTTGTTTGTTCTTGCTTTGTTGCTGAATTTGAGGTAAGGGTTCAAGTTAATTTAACTCAAATAATGCATAGAAATGTAGTATTACATATGGAAATAAAGTAGAAATAATACCTATGTGAATTGACTTTGGGCATTGAAATATTGAGCAAGTTTCGTGCAAGATAGCATGTGGTCGTGCAATGTTAAAAAGGCATTGGTGACATGTTGCTAATAATTTCTTAGAAAACCCCAGAATTGATGTCATTGGCGACGCGTCACTAATGGCATCACCAAGGCCCAAGCCCCTCAAGCTTAGGGCAGCTTAAAAATGTCTTAATTTCTCGATTAACATCCCTAGACTATTTTCTAAGATGTTCCATAGCTGCGGTTGGGTCTAAAACTCATTTCTAAATTAAGAATTATGCATTATTTAAGTGGTAGTAACATTGTGTGAATAAGGTAGGCTAAGTAAAGTGGCCAAGAAGGTAAATGTGCTCAAATTACTAAGGGAGCATTGAAGGGATTAACGTGAGTTTTGGAGTTTTCGTTGGCCCAAGTGAAAGGCCTTAAACCTTTAGCGAAATGAAAAGAAAACCTAAGAGGATCCTAACCAAACCTTGTGGTTTAATAAGTAAGCCATTAAGGTGCTCTAAGCAAAGCTCCAAGAGCATGGCAAGTTAGACTACATATGATGGTTACCTTACACAATAAATTAAGGGAAAGAAGGTTAAGATTTGAGAGGACGTGATGATCTACTTTGGGACCTGTAAGTGGGACTTAAGGGAGGTAAAATATATGGGATACAAGGGTCAGTGTCTCAAGTACCTCTGACGTTCAAGTTCATGGCAAAAATAAGGCACCTAAGGTATAAGAAGTCCCAAGGAATGTGTATGTTGCTTATCATACATTCATGCATTGTATAGCTATTATCTTATTGGTTTGTATTAATTGTTGGTTGATTGTTTGTCTGTTTGTATGTCATATTTTCATGCTTGATTACTTTGTTTTTTTGCAAGTACCCCAAAGGACCCTTACCGAATACATCAATGTACTCACTTCCTTAAGTTTGTTGTGCAGGTTCTAACATCTGGCCTAACAACTAAGTGGATAATTGTGGGTTAAGTTTCCCCATTTGTAGGTACTTATTTACTAGAATCCTTAAGATTCTAAGGCTGCTTGAGATATAAGGTTTGAACTAACTAAGTGTTATGCTTTTGTAGTTTAGAGGCTAAGTGGTACACAAGGATAAGAAAGGGCTCAAGTAATGGATCTTGGTTAAGAATTTTACTTTGTATATATATAGTACCTTGTATACTAAGATATTGTCTCTATTAGGATGCATTATTGTGTTAAACTATTAAGTTACTTTTGGGTGCATGCTAATGTTGTTGAGTGTACACAAACTATTATTTGGAATTGAAGTAATTAGTATTTTGTTGTCTTGGCATGTTTTAAGTACCTTGTAAATGAAATGTTTGAGTGATGTTTTCTTAAATGGTTTACTTCTTTGTTTTGCATTCCCAGGACAAATGCATGCATATCTTCTTACAGGGCAAGTTAAGAAACTAGTGCACGTAAATCGTCTTAATTTATTTATAACTAATGATTAGCCAATAATAATTAAGTAGGATCACAGCCCCAAAGAGCCTATAAGTTAAGCAATTTAGGGCACTAAGACCCTACTCTATGACAATTACCTTTTTAATTTTAATGAAATATTTTTATTAACATTTGAAAGTACATTCATGGAACAATGTTTTATTTTCCTATTCAATTAGTGGATGCATTTAAGATGAAATCAAAAATAAAATTAGATATAAGGTGCCCATATGAAAATTGCCACAAATATAATCTTAAAATTGTCTGCTTTTTAACTTAGATAAAATATACTATTAAAATATACAATCAAATTACTATAAAAATTAATGTCTTTCAATATTTGTAATTTGTTTGAGCTAAATTTCATCCTAAGCTTTTATTTATTATATTTTTATTCTAAAACAACTAAAAGCATTTTAATTATCTCAATAGATTCAATTTGTTAACCTAACCAAAAGCTGTTACAAAAGAAGTACATACATTGTACATAATAACTACTTCATATATGGAAAAAATTGATAATGCAAGAGTTTATCTAATTGTAAAAAATTTATTTTCTAATTTCAAATTTCCCAGAGAGATATCATCACAATTTAAAATGATTTCAAAAAATTGATGTTATATAGGCCCAATTATTTTGAGTTAATAGATTTTATCTGATCAAGGACTAATATGAAATATTTTAAAAAGTTTAGAACAAAAAAAAATACTAATAGGTTAGAAAAGAAAATGATGCATACATTAAATGTTAGAGGCTATCAACAAAAATTGCTCTATTTTTTATGCTAAAATTTATTTTAACTTGGATGAAAAAAGTACTATATATTTTATTTCAAGTAGAAACTAATTGCGTATTTTAGCATTAACTTGTGGTCTTTTATATCTATGATGTGTTTTTTATTTTTTCTGTTTATGCATATTGTGTTTTTTTGATAAATTCATAAATAAATTTTAATTTTGGAATACATTATTAAATATTATTTATTTAATTATTAAAAAATTAATATACTTTTAATTTTTAAAAGGTTAGATAAATTTGTACTAATTACATACACTTTCTTTACGTTCAAAGAACATGTCAATAACTAGTATTAAAGAAATACATGCTCTTGCGCTTAGGAATAAATTGTTTCAAGTAAACTGTTCTTGCTGGTATACATGTGTGAGAGGATAAGGGGAGGAGTGAGAGGATAAGGGGAGGAGAGAGAAGTAAACTAAATCATCTTCTGTTTATGTCATGGAGTAAGCAAACCTCATGCGAACCTTAAGCATATATTGAAAATTCTAACAAGTCTTGGGGGGATGGATGAGTGTGAAATGCGCATCAATCCAAGAACATTTGTAGCAGCAGAATTCTATCGCCTTTCGCATGTATGTAACTATCCTTCGCTGCCTCGTAAAGCTGAAATTGAAATGGGACAGCAAGGAAAGTTGCAGTTTTTCACAAAGAGTGGCTACAGATCTTATTTTTCAAATGAAGGTAGCTTTAACTTATACAGGGCGGTTTTGCTGGCTAAGCATTCTCTCACCCTAAGACGTGTCCAAATGTTAATTAGATAATGGCAAGAAAAGTTCTTTAGCCATGAACTCGGTTGATCAGGATGCTTACCTTCTGAATTTTAACTTGGGTCAACTCAGCCCCTAGACTTGCTGAAATGAGATAGCCAACCCTTTAATTGACCATGAGAACCACAAACCCTTCCCGCCCTTAAGTGCATTTGTATCCATCACCTGAACCCTTTGCTTCCATTTTCTAACCAAGGAGGTTCATCCACACTGCAAGTAACACGCCATGTCAGACCAACCATTGCTGCTGAAAATGGCGTGGCCATACATTCTACATGAATGTCTACGATCATTGCCAGTGGCTTGCAGTCACCCTGCTTCTCGATAATCTCTTGCAAAAGGGACCAGTGAAGAGTTAACGAGGCATGGGGCACGAGGATTTAGGGGTAGGGCAATGCCAGAACTCTTTACCGCCAGATGGAGGTCATGGTTGGAGCCACTGAAGGAGAGATTGCTGTCTGAGTTGGTGTTCCTTTTGGTTGTGCAGACGGAGGCAAATACCGTTGGATCAGTGGCCATTTACGTAAGGGTTGACTAAACCATTTTCGTGAGTTCCGTCATTGAGTTGACGCGAGCTAAAGTTCGGGGAGGCAAGGATCCTTATCAACAGACTTCAGGGGTGGAAGAGGTACTTTGGTCTTACATAAATAGCTAAAAAACAAAATTGAGCATCAAACGTTAAGCGAATTTTCATCTGAGTCACTTTGTTTTCTTGAAGTTCATTATTCAACTTTAAATGAATTTGCATTATTTTACCTCTCAAGTTAAAATACCAAAGGAACACTAAAAGTCACCTAACTAGTCTCTTCATTCTGCCGTGAATAAGGATAAATAAAAATTTCCCATTTTTTCTTAAAAAAAAATAATTTATTACTTCGCGAGCCAAAGAATCAGGAAAACTAAATATGAATACAGTTTGAAATTTTATATATGTCTTGTAAGTTGCAAGAATAGTATATGATAAAGTGATTTACCTATAAAATTGTTAAAAACTGAGAAACGTAGTTGAAAGATACACTAATGAGTAATGACTTAACTGAAAACTAACACAAAATTTCAGTGATCAAAGAATATCTTTAGCTGAAATAAAGAAAATCAAGAGAAAATAATATAGAGAAAATGAAAGAGGCTGAAAAGCAAGTATGTTAGAAATCATTTTGATCACTTTAGCACAAATCAACTTATTTATTTTATATTTACTTAGAGAATATTTGATACTCTAATCGGCCTTTTTGTACCTCTTCCTATGTGTAAAGTGCTCTTTAGTAAAATAGTTTAAATAAAGAGTAAAAGTAAGGATTTTAGAGTAAGCGTTCAAATAAGTGGGTTTTTTTTTATCAGCCAGACGAAATAAATGTTATACAATTAATATGAATAAAATTAAATCACAAGAAATGTATTTTTGGGACAGAGGAAGTACAACAGAAGAGAGTACAAAAAGTTGGGTTTAAGAGTGAGATATGCAGAAACTAAAAAATAAAAGAAAAAAAAAAGAAAAAAAGAAAAGGGCAACGTATACATTTATATACGTTTGCTGTAATCATTGGGCAACGCTAGAGCGAAGGGGTTCATAATTTTTTTAAGTAATAAATAAAATATCAAAGAGCAGCTTAATTGCCCGACTCGTTTAATATTAATTTGAGTTAATTTAAAATGACATAATTTCAATTTACATATTTTTTTATTTAGAATTATTTTTATCTGAAAGCTAATACAATATAAATACAAAATGCATTGAATAATATTTTTTAGAATTTAATTAAATTTTTATTATTTCTTCTATTTTTAGGTAGAGTAAGTAAAAAATGCATAAAAATTTAATTATATTATAAACTATTAGCTTCCAAATATATTTATTCAAAAAATATAAAAATAAAACAAAGCATTCTAAATATATTTATTTCAAATTTTTTGTTTGTATAGAAAGAGCCAACAAATAATTTTTTAAAAAGAATTTTTTTTTTAATTAATCAACGAATGTCAAACATTTTACCATGGGTCGAACATTTTTCTGTTTTGTTTTTAAAATCATGGTATGTTAAGTGGGACCTACCAGAATGGGTTGTATTGGTCCCTGATGGACCTAGACCCAAGAGGTGAAATGAAATAGTAACATGTATTACCAACTGTTTAATTCCACCTGATTCACATGACATGAACTAAGTTCGAAGTTCTCAAACATGCTAAAAGCATCAAATCAGAATATTATAGAGCATATAAGTCCTGCAGAAAAATGAAACAAGGATCACCCTATCAAAAGCGGGCCTATTATACAGAGAATCGTGAGCAACAGAGCCATTTGAAGAAGCTTGATCTTGGTTGGAAGCGAGGCTCGCCCAAATCGCTCTCATGACCGCTACTACTGATCCTGGGGGCCGGCATAGGGTAGGATCCTCTAGGTTCGCCTTCAAACACTACTTCCAAAATTGCCCGGGAACTAGAAGTTGTAATATTGGAATTGGCAGCTGAAACCCTTCCGGAACCGGAGACCAACTTCGGAGTTTTAGCTCCTGCAGAAACCCCTAGTGCTTGGCCCATATCGACGACCGAACTTTTTTGTTGTTTAGGTGCTTTGGATGCATCTTAGGCCATATATATACAAGAAGCTCCCACCAGCCACGCAGCTTCCCTTCATTTCAAGGTTATAAGACCAAGTCCACGTTTCGAAGTTACTTGGAAAGTCCACTAGTGGCAAGTCTGACCGAGAGCCGCCACCGTACGTCGCCACGCGTTGTCGAAGGTAAATAGAACATTTCTCCTCTTGAAAAGTCCTCATAACTCTGCCCTACTTCTTCAATTCTTATACATGATCGATGAAAAAGTCCAAATAAAATGAGCTTGTCAGGGAACTAGAATTTCCAAAGTTTGAATGATATAACTTGTTTGTGCCATTATATTGACTGGATGTATAGCTATATATATGGCAACTTTCCTCTCCTCGGTCGATCGATCCCAAGGTGTTTAATTAATTACCATTAAAGACCCCGGAAATTGAAGTAAATGAGTGACGCCAAGACATCTTCTTCCTACGGTCTTCGCTCCAAAGCCAAAAGTTCTATGTCCAAGTTACAGGACAAGGTGATGAGCAAGACGGCAGACAAGTTTGGGAACGTCATCTCTCGCAGGGAC
Source organism: Aquilaria sinensis (assembly GCA_005392925.1). Classification (NCBI taxonomy): domain Eukaryota; kingdom Viridiplantae; phylum Streptophyta; class Magnoliopsida; order Malvales; family Thymelaeaceae; genus Aquilaria; species Aquilaria sinensis. The sequence continues at coordinate 2,282 of SMDT01003046.1, read as the reverse complement.
GAATTCGAAAGCAGGAGGAGCTACCAATTCCAGTGCGAAGAGAGAGGAAACTATTACCAGCCGGATAATTACCAAGGCGAGCAGGCGCAAAATCATCAGGAAAATGTTGACCGCAAGTTCTGCAGAATCATGTAACTAGCTAGATACATGCACAGTCCTGTTTGGTATAAGCTTCAGCAGTTAGAGTTAAAGATTAGTTTCAATGATTAACTTTAATGATTGAAGTTAAATGTTAGCTTTTAGTAATCCCAGATTGTTTGGTAATTCAAACAATTGAAAAAACTGTTGTATAATTCACCAAATGTCCTTAATTTTAAATTGTTCTTACTTGTATAATTATTCAAACTGTAAGCAATGTTACGAAAACATTTCTCATATTTAAGCAAAGATTACAAATTGCCTCGAGACCATCCAAACATAAGAAGAAAAAACAAGAAGAAAAAAATGATTAGAAGCCTACCTCTTGTCTATTATTGGATCAAAACACTAAGCGCCTCCATAGTTCATAAGTGAAAATAATACATCTAAAACAAATTAAGGGGGAAAAAAAAAAAAAGAAAAAACAATTTTAGAAAGCTGTCACTTCTCTTTTATTGGATCAGAACATTAAATGAAAAATCAAGTCTAGAACTCTATTTATTTTGGTTAGTATGTCCATCCTCTACATATTCTTGCTTTAACTAGACTTTGTGCTATTTCTCCCCTAAGTTGTGTCATTTGAATTTCATTGGCATATCTCCTTTGCTCTTTAATATCCTCATCTTCAGCATCATCTTCACGATCTTCTTTAGATTCAAAATCACCATTCTTAGCCAAATTAAAATCTAAATTGCTTATTATATGTCTTGTTATATAGTTATGCAAAGCCATTACAGCTATCACAATTATAATTTGCTTTCGGAAAGGAAATTTTGACATTTTTCACAAGATGGTCTATTTATTCTTCAATAATGCTCACTCAATAATACTATGCAAAGAGAAGTGGGCTTAGTTAAATATCGCTTCCTTTCCTGATACAGGTTTATCTTGTTAAAAATCTGTTAGATGATATCTTTCTCCCTTGTAAGGTCCTACCTAGAATTTGAGGCTAACCCATATCCACCAAATAATACTTGCCTAAATGTAAGCAAATAAAACCAAAAACTTTATGATCAGTTTATAATTTTTATAGTCCAATATATGCACTAATAATTTGTCAGATCTTAAGTTACTTGGAGGAGAATGAGGAAATTTTCATTTTTCTTCACAAATAGCTTAAAAAATACATTGGTGTCATATGTAGATCCTTTCTAACCAGCAAGAACAAACGTGAAACACAAATCAAAATCACAAATTGTCATCACATTTTGTGTTGGCTTACCTTTTCTTCTAATATATGAAATTTGATCTAGAACAGGAATACTTGGCTGGATATAGGTGTCGTCAATGACACCAATATAATCCTATAGTTCACAAAAAGGAACAAATGTAATAAGATATTATAAAAAAAATGAGCAAAATTAATATAATATAGATACACAGAAAGCAAGGATAATAGTTTACCTTAAAATATGACATATACCTATGATCTTTTCATATATGGTCTGAAGTATCTTTAAAACTTTAATCAGGAGGTTGAATTATATAAGATGTTATACGCACAATAGACTCTAACACCTAAAAAGAGTATCTAGAGATAGTTTCTCCAGACCTCTTAAACTTCTCGATTAGAATCTCTATGGCCCCTTACAGTTAAAAAAATTGCAAGTGCTTTTATTGTGAATAACTAGAATGAATTGTTTAATTCATACTTGGTCTCCAAATCTTTAAGTAAATTCATGAACACCTCTTTTGACATTCAAAAAGCATTATAAAATCATTTATCATGACTACTCAGTAATTCTCTAACACATGTATCTGCAGTTTGTTAAGAAGCCATACATGGATCTTTAAAGACATATTTTTTGTAGTATTCATTAATAAATTGCAATGCCACACCTACTATTTGAATTTGTGTAAGTTTTCCCCCAATATTTCATGTAATGCCCTATCATCATCACTTTCTCCACCTACTTCTTTATTTTCATCATATGAGAAAATATCCTGCAAATTGTAAAGTACAAAAACATAAGAAACATGTAACATTCAAATAACATAGAAAAAAAACTCTCATTGTCTGCTATCTTCAATTAAAAGCTAAAGAGTAACCCCCCATCAATAAGAATATCTTTAACCTAAGATACAGCAGCTACAATAGCTAGGAAATGAAGACAAAGCTAGTAAGCTAGTGACCCCCCAATAGA